>RJWM01004420.1:0-101515 GCA_004363535.1 Dasyprocta punctata | reverse complement strand
GCGGCACCGGGGATTGAACTCACAACCTCGCACCTGCCAGGGCAGGCGCTTAAGGCCCTGAGCCAAACTCCCGGCCCTGGTTTTTGAGGCAGGGTCGCACTATGTAGCTCAGGCCGGCCTTGCGCTGGCGTTGTAGCCCAAGCCGGCCTCGAACTCACAACGCTCCGCCTACCTCAGCCTCCCGAGTGCTGGGATTAAACGCGTGCGCCACCACGCCCGGCTCCGATTTAGGGGTTCTAATACATTAGGTGTACATGAAAAAATAATTAGAAAGACTGTGATTCATAAAGATGTTTGACTATTTTAATTCCTAAATTGACATGAACTGTAAAAAGAAATATATTGAAACAGTGGCAGAAAAGAGTCTCAATTATATATATCTTACAATAATTAAAAAGCATGAAGCAAATTGAGCATGTTTTGTGTCAAAGAGAAACACTCATGTGGTTGTGCAGCATTACATCACAAATAAAACACTCTTTAACATCTTACTAATTTTCTTGGCATTTCTTTATGGGTGAGATCCATAGTGTCCCCCCAAGAGATTCACTATGTTAAAGGTTTGATTGTTGATGGATTTTTGAAAAGTGATTTGAAAATAAGGGTTTTTACTTCATCAGTCAATTAATAAGCAAATCAAGCCATAATTTAATGGAATTATTAGAAGGTGGAGGAACCATGGGATGGGACTTGCTTGACAAGAGTGTACTCCGGGAGCATACTCCCGGGGCTACAGCCGTCTGAGGCCCCTAGCTCTCTGCTTCTTTCCCTCTTTCTTTCTTCTCAGCTAATGATAAGCATAACTGAAAGCTTGGTTAGCTTGGAGTACGGCTGGAGGATTTATAAAGCGTACTTCTGGGATGCTCGGGAGTCCTGGAAGATGATCTTGAGGTCATGTATCTGCCTCACGGCCCCTTCCTCTCCAATGCTGTTTCCCCACCTCACTTCTCAGCCAACATAAATGGAGCAGTTTTCATCCAGCACGCACTTCCGCCATGGTACTTCCGCCTCAGAGTCAGCCGGTCATGAGCTAAGACTGTCCTGTGTGTGTTGGGCATTTGGTCCCAGCACTGGGAAAGTTGACTAAGGACCCAGAGAAGTGGGTCCTTGTTGTGACATTATCTGACCATGTGGTTTAGAATATTTTGCAAACTAGTTTACAAGAGAAATTTGGTGAGGTTTGAGGATGCAAGCTAGAGAAGTCCCAAAATGCTGTAAGGTGAGCTTAATGGATGATTCCGGACAGAGACAAGGAATCTAAAATACTGATAAGAATTCTAACAGGAAAGGCCAGGCTGAGTTCCACATCTGGTCCCTTGCCCCTTGCTGAGGATATTTCAGTTGGGATGGTTTATTAGGAAGTGTTATCATACAATTATGCAGTGAATTTTAAGGAAGAGCATGAACCTTGCAAATAAATTGTGTGGAGACAGGAAATTTGAATTTATTTATGATTACATTTCATTGATAATTTAAACAGAATGGGAAAACTGTACAAAAGAAAGACAAATTAAAGGAGGACTCCAAAATGAATCTCAGTTTGGAAAATACAATTATGCATAAACTTTTTCAGGAAAGAAGGTAAGAATAAAAACAAAATAATATTAATCATATAATAAACATAGATAACAGTTCTAAATAAAAGATATGCATTTGAAATGTTATGAAATAATACTCATGAACAAAATTATAACTATCTGGTTAAGAAAAAAATGTATAAACCTGAAAACATTGGTTATCCTCCTGCAGAAGAATGAATATAGATTCACATCTCTCATTTTGCACTAAAAAGAAATCACAACAGGTCAAACAACTACACTGAAAAACAGAAATATTGAATATGCTGGGAGACAATACATGTAAAATTCTTGAAGACATAGGCATTAGGCCAGAAATTTCTGTACAGAACCCCAATTATACAAGAAATAAAACCAAGAAACAATAAATGGGATTATATAAAACTAAAAAGCTTCATGACAGCAAAAGTAACCATCAACACATTGAAGAGACAAGCTCTAGAATGGGAGTAAAATTTTGCTTGCTACTCTTTGAACAGAGGACTAATATAGGCTTAAAAAATTAGACTTTCCAAAAACAAAAGACCTAATCAAAAAATGGGCAAATGACATGTATAAACACTTCTCAAAAGATGAAGTACAAAAAGCCAATAAGTGCATGAAAACACATTCAGTATCTTTGACCTTTAGAGAAACAAATCAGAACAACACTGAGATTCCACCTTACATCAGGAAGACTGGCTATTACCAAGAACTCAACAAACAACAAATACTGGAGTGGTCATGGAGAAAAAATAAAGCCTTCTACATTCTTTGTGGGAATGTAATCTAATACAAGCACTACAGAAATCAGTATGAAGATACCATTTGATTCAACTGTTTCTCTTCTGGGTATCTTTCTCAAAGTTAGACATGAAATTACAACTCTGCACACATAGCTATACTTATAGCAGCACAATTCACAACTGCTAAATTATGGAAATGCCACATGTGACAATCAACCTGTGAATGAATAAAGAAGATGTGAATGTATACATATCCAACTACTACCCAGCCTTAAAGGAGGGTATATTTAATTCATTTGTAGGAAAGTGGATGGTGTGTGAGACCATAATCCTAACTGAAATAATTCAAGTGCAGAACAAATATCACATAGTTTCTCTTATATGAGCATCTTGGTTACTTTTCTCTCGTTGCTGAGACAAAATACCTAATGGCCAAAATTAGGGAAGGAAAGATTTATTTAGCTTACAGCTCTTGGAGGTTTCAGTCCATACTTAGCTAGCTCCAAGGCAAGGTGGCATGGCTAAGGGGCAACCTTTCATGTCGGCTGTAAGCTACAAGAAGGAAAAGGCAAAAGAGGAAGGCGCACCTCCTTCCCTCCCTCATATTGTATGCTCGCTCTGCTCCTGGGCGGGTGCAGCACTCACACCACCAATCCCAGCACTAGACAATGAACCAATCACAAATGCCAGGTTCAGCTGCCTTTGAAAGGTCCGCCCCCCTTTGACCACATGAGACTTTAGGAGGACATTTAAATATAAACCACGACAATGAGAAGCTCAAAGTGTACATGATTTTAAAAGTAAAATGTAAGATGGAGAAAACAGGGAGACAGAATTTGTGGAAATGAGAAAGTATCTAAGAATGAGGGGAAAGGAGAGAGTAAAAATGACCAAAATGCAGTATGTCTATGTAGCAATTCCCCAAGATTAAAGTAATTATCATATATTGCTAATAAATAATAACAATAAAAATAAATAAGATACACAAAGAAAGTCTTTGAGAATTTCTATAAACAGCAAAGTACACAGTCAGAATGAAAGGAAGATAAAAACAAGGCAGGAAAGGCTCCGGAAGGGGTAAGTTTGATATTGAGTCACGTGAGTAGAAAGCTCTAAAATCAGGTTGCACAATTTCAGCTCAAATGGAAAGAAATGACAAGAGATTTTCCCATCACACAAATTCGATGATAAAATAAAGATATTATGAAATGAAACATCGGTTAAGAATTTATCTGCATCTCTGACTTCATTGCTATGGGAGCTCACCTATAAATTAGTATCATGCAATATGACATTCCTGTATCATCGGGGTTTACTAAAAAATTTATGCAGAGTAATTATTTTGCATTCTTCTGCTTAACTTTTGACCTTTTGATGTCATTCTTACAGGTAAGATCCTGGCTTAGTTTTCCAGAGAGTTCTGCTGAAATATTTGAAGACTATAAATTGTTAGGACCCTTCCTTGATCATGAGTCTAGTAACAGGACCACACTCCTCCCTTCCCATGAGCAAGACCCACGTGGCCCAGAAATTTCAGTAATCATTTCCTACTCTTGTCTCTCAGAACCAATGCCTTCCTTCCTTTAGTAAGAAGAAATCTGGGCGGTGCTAACTGTGCACTTTTCACTTTAGAACTAGAACATCTGTATCTCAGACTCTGCCTGCCCCCCAAGTATTAATCTGCAACTGTGGAACTTTAATTAATTGCTAATGAAAAGAACCATTTATCCCATCTTATCCTTACAAGTGTGCCTGGTCTCTACTCCCCCGGTCTCACTGCCCTGCGCCTTCAGAGTAACGTGTTGTCTGCTACGTGCCTTCTTCACAGGACTGAGTTTGGGCCCTAACCTGTGCTTGCCAAATGCCAATTAGCTAGATGAGTAACAGAATTAGGATGCCAAGTGGCAGAGTCATTCAGTCATAATTGTAAAAAATTATTTTTTTTAAAAGAGCGTTTGACACAACTGCTTAATTTAACCCTTAAACTTGAATATCATGACTTATGCTGGTTACATACTTGATAATTATTATTCTATCATAGAAGGTGGTATTTCTGAGAATTTATTCCACCATTTTCCTCTTTTTGATGATTTTTGTTTTATAATTCTCATATTATAATTCTGCACACCACTAAATAACCTGAACTTTCAATTTTCCTTCTTCTTTAACATTGATGGGCTATTTTTACTATGCTTTCTTCTGTAATAACTGTTCATTATTGACTGATTTTCTTTTTATTCAAGAATGTTACTCAACATCATTGAGTCTGGCATAGTACAGTGGGTCCATAAAATTCTTTAAAATATTAAAATATGCCAAATTCCTGGTTGAAAAATAAAAAAAATGAATCTCTTTTATTAAAGGCATTAAATTAAATAGGGATAATAAATAGAATTTAAGAACTTTACCTGCTGTAGTTGCCTCTTCTTCATCTGATGCTGTTTAAAGGAAGGAAAGGGAGGTAAAGTGGGGACAAGAGTGTGGGCAGGGAGGGGGAAAGGGAGAGGGAGGGAGACACGGAGGAAGGGGGGGAGGGAGAGGGAAAGAGAGAGAGAGAGAGAGATTAAAAACAAGTGTTTCATATTTACAACGATCACAATTCCCTGACTTGTAAGTTTTTTGCATGCAGTACATTCCTGTCATTATCTAATGATAGATTCATAAATATTTACATTTAATTGAAAATAATACAATATAAATACAGTATATTTTTATTCTTTAAAATGTACATTTTTAGTGAGACGATCCTGTCATCTGTATTGGAGTTTCTAATTTCCTTTTTCATTTTATACACAACTAGTTTTCTTAAATTCCTCTAATAATGAGCAATGTTAATAAAATATAAATTGTGTATGACATACAGGTATCCCAAGGTCAATTTTCTATGAACATAGAGGAATTTAAAGCTATTTCCAGTGCTGAAAATCTTCTTCTTTGAGATAGAATTTATAAGATAGGCATTACTAAATTTCAGAGACTGTCCCTTTTTTTGTTAAATATGAAGATTCTAATACACACACACACACTCTCTCTCTCTCTCTTTCCTTTGCTCTTGCTGTTCTGTCTGTCTGTCTGTCTCTCTCTGTCACACACACACACACACACACACACACACACTCATACACACACAGGCATGCATGCACTCATTTCCTCATCTGTACTGCAATCTTCAGGATTCAGTAGAGATTTCCATTCTGTGGTAAGGGCACAGCAACGCACACATTAAGGAGTGACCCCAGATGGTTTTCACTCATGTGTTTGCAGCTCACTCTAGAATAAACATGGATATTACTGACCAGATGCCAAGATATCAGATTATAATTGTGTCCTCCACCAAGGATCTCCATCCTGGGTGCTCATTGGTGTGTCAAATTCTGGATTTTACCTCAATCAAATAAATCAGAATCTCTTTAAGGGGAACCAGGATTGAGACATTACGAGATAATACCAGTACAAGGTAACTCCAACTGTAACTCATGAAAATGTGAATCATTTTGATTCCTGTTTTAAAAGTGATGTTTGAGAGCAGCGTGACTCCTAAGGCAAAAGCCTACTGCAGTGTGTGTGTGTGTGTGTGTGTGTGTGTGTGTGTGTGTGTGTGGTGGGGGTGGTGGTTGGGGGGACCTGTTGTTTAGAAAACTGTAAAACAGAGCTCATCTGTGTAACTTCGTGATTTTGCCCAGAATTTACTGTTCACCTTTCCACTTTGAGCTGCTCTCTCACTTCTGTTCCGTGTACAAGTGCAGTTTCCCCAGACCACGCCGGTGGAATCGTATGACACTAGCCCACACTCCCTTTCACTTGACCCATGCGGCTTTAAAATGGAAACTGACTTAGCAGACTTGCTTATAAACGGGATTTGCTCCCAGCTTGCTCTCCTCTCTTCCAGGGAGACAGGGGTACACGCGCAGAGGAAACACGCGAGACAAGCTGACTTTGCGTCCCGCTGCAGCTTCCTCTGCACTGTTTGGCTTCTCTCCTTGGCACATAAAGAACCAAAAAGAGCAAACACAGTTGGCATACGGGGCGTGGGGAGCATAAATATTTAAGAAGCTGTTTGCTGCTTTATCGTGTCCAAAATATATTATAGCATGTTCAAAGAGAAAAGTTGTTAGTAGCTTCCAGGAATTCCCTTTTAGGAAAATGGCAAAGAGATTTAAACAAATGTTAAGTTAGCTGGGCCATTTTCAAAGTCTGGAGATTTGGAATGGAAAACAAAATGCTTGTGGTTGATCACTCTACATGTGTGAACTCAGGTAGGTCACAAAGCAACCAGTGAGATGAACATCACTGAGGTTCACAGGAACTGAAAGATCGAAATTCATTTAAATTCAAGATTATATCAGCTTGATTTCAAAACCAAATGTATTCGTTAATCCTTACTCTCCAATGAAGGGCTTGATGAGGCTGCCCTTGGAGAGAAAGGAAACAACTGGTTGACAAAATATAATGAAATGTGATCATTACTCTTCGCATGAAATGATGTTCTTTTCTAGAAACTTCTTCATGTCTCATAACGCAGGGTAGAAATAGGCAGGTGAAATCTTAACTAAGGATTTAAAAATGTTTACATTGATGATCTCTAAGGAAGAGAGATTAAAAGTGCCATGATCTTATTCTTCCATTATGAGGACCTAAGCAAGAACTTTCAAGAAAGAGCTAGCAAGCACAAAGTAGAGACAATTACAATTTTACAGGAGTCATAGCAATTAGATTATTTTAAAACGAATCCTATAGGGCATGCAGGTCATTAACCTTCTCTGAGCTTACTTTCCCAAAAGCTTCAGAGTAATAAACTAACAGTAGAAGTCAGTCAGTACACGATTTTACATAGAGTTCTATTTCCACACAGAATCTCCTCATAAATGCGCACATACCCAAAGTTTAGTAATGGCATTAATTCATTATGTTAGTTAACTGTGTGGCAAAGCCAGCTTGTAGGCCAACGCATTACTGAATAAAATGTCAGGAAGTATTAACAGGTGACAACTAGAGCCTCAAAGTAAAAATAAACTTCAAAGTGGGCATTAGTGATCTATAAAATGAATAAGCTATCTCAGAAAGTACTGGTTGGACTACCCAAGTGATTCTTCACTCTTTCTGTTTGATTTTCAGGAGTGATGAAATCAATAATTGGACAAAATTCTGAGTTTGCACTGAGGTCTCCTTTAATTCTGGAAACTGGAACATGACCAACCAAGTAAAACAAAAATAACCTGCAAAGTAATTGTTTTGTTCTTCCAACTCAGCATGTATCAGGACTTAATAAAATGACTGTGATGGCAGGAACACAGTGAAGAAATGTACTGGTCTACAAGATTTAACTGAGCATGCCTTTACAGTCACCCATAATAGAATCTCTCTTGAGTGTCTGTTAAGATGGTTCTGATGTATTACATTTCAATTTTGGGTGCTTGTTAGCATTTGTTACCATTTGATTTTTTCTTGAGTATAGCTATTCTTTCTGGGTTAAGATGGAAACTCACTGTTGTTTTAATTTACATTGGTCTGATGACCCATGATGTAGCACTTTTTTTTTTAATGTAGTTTCTGGGCATGTGTACTTCTTAGATCTTGACAAAAACTTTGTGGTTTAAATTTGGAATGTCCCCACCGGGTTCAGAGTGTTTCCAGAGGCTGGGTGTCTGGAAGGTGATGGGGTCATGAGGGTACTAGAGCTGATTCACTGTTTCGAGGCAGGGCCTAGTGAGAAGTAGGCCACCACAGGCAGGACCTGGAAGTGTTTATATCCTTCTCTGGCTTCTCCATTCTCTTTGTTTCTGACTGTGACAGGAGAGCTTCCCTCACCTGGACTCTTCCACCGTGCGGCTTCTGCTCTAGGGTCCGCTAACCGTGGACTGTAATCTTGAGCAAGTAAACCTTTCCTTCTCGATGCTGTGGGGTTTTGTCTCAGTAGCTAGAAAGTGACTAAGAGACCATTTGATCTATTGTTTTTAGCATAGTCCCTGGAATAGTGTAGGGACACAAGAAATATGTGTTCCAAAAAACTGAAGATAAGAATAATGATTAACATAGTCCAATGTATAATTCCACAGAGTTCGGCTGCTTCATTGAGAAACTTTACTAAACGTGACCATGCATGTTTATCGATTTTTCATTAGGGAATCTAAATGCAATTGTATATATAATTTATGTAAATGTATAAATTTCTTCCTTGGGGTATGAGAAAAAAGGAATAATATTGAAAAGATAACTGTTGCCCTTGTATCCATTTGATCTCATAAAAATTAAATTTACAATTTTTAAACATTAAACTTTAAGTTATTAATTAAATAGAATCCTTAAGGTAAACCACAAAGTGCACTATCTGTGCTTAGTAATGACACAGCTCACAGAGGACTTCACTAGCTATTTATGCCATGAATGATCTTACCAGCAATTAGCAATATGTTTATGATTTTCTCCTTTTAGAAAGGTACAAATGAGGAAAATCAGAAAAAAGAAAGGTATGGATGGTTTCATTTTTTCCTATTGAATAAAAAAATAAAAATAAATAAACCAAGTTTTGTAAAACTGAGAGTAATGAATAGCCTGGTGGGTATAAGACTTCTCCTATAACCTACCACCCTAGCCCAGGAGGAATTAAAGTGATCGAACTAGATAAATAGGGTGCATTTTTCTATGTAGAGAAAGGATTACCACTTTTAAATCGTGACTGGACATCACAAAGAAAGTTAGAAATCAGTATTGTAAGTGTCTTCAGTTATCCTTTATTCACTTGAGCTTCCTTTCCTGTTCTATTTATCTCATCTTTGTAGACTAAATTCAAACCTGAGCACCTTCACTTCTTTAACATTTATTTCCATCTCCCAACTTATGTAGTTATCTCTTTCACTCTTCCCCTGGCTTTTAAACTGTAACCTACAGCTGGTACTAAATAATAACCAGTGTGTCATATTTTCTAGTCTCATGTGATCCTTCCCGGAGGGAAAGGGCTATGCTTTCATGTTGTGTAGTGTACATAACTGGTACAGAGTAAATATTTTTGAAAAGCCAGTCAGTTTTAGAGTTGAGAAAATAAAGTCTAGTAAGTGATTTTAATGACTGTTTTTACAATATTGCTAGCCATAAAAAATAAAGCCTTGAAGTCAAAGCTTAAGTATCATAAACAAATTCATGGGCAAATAAAAAGAAATTTGCAATGGCTGATTAGAATTTAATACATGCTTTCTCTGAGATTGAGCCCTTTTCAGTAAAGATGGACAAATCCACAATCTTTTTGGAAGTGTAATGTGGGGAAGAAGGACTCATTCTATGACATGAAGGCTGGAGAGGCCATGACACTGAGCTGATCGGCTCAGGATGTGTGACGTTCAGGTTGCCACGCCACCTGTATGATTTGGTTTCTCAGCACCTAAGAGGGGAGTAGATACATCAAGTTCAGTTCCATGGATCCTCGCTCTATTTTTCATGTGGGAAACAGCTCACTTATGCTTCAGTTATTTCTGTATGTCTGGACAAATGAGCTAATCTAAAAGCAAATCTGTTGAAACCAAAAGAAGAAAAAAGTAAAAAGGAACAACAATATTGGCCCAAATCTCAGTGAAAGCATTCACTTAAGAAAACCACAGGATCTTTGGACATAAAGTATTAATGCCGGGAGTGACTTTAGTGATTAAGAATGTTGGCAAAGAAATCCATGTTGTAACCAACCTTAGTTTTGGTTAGGTTTGAATTATAAAAATAGAAGTACATTCATTAAATCATCTAAATTACCAACTGAAAGTTCTCAGAAATGGAGTTTTGAAGTAAATTTATTTAAGTATCAGAACAAATACACCAATATGATAATAATTAAATACATATGCATGATAAAAATAAAAAGGATTACACAACATACGATGTTCTACAATGTGTTTTTAAAAATATATTGCACATACTTTCTTATTAGCATATAATTAGGGAATATGGACAATAATGAATAATATTTTCTTTTAGGGACATAGCAAGATATATTCAGCTGAGACTTTAGTGACTGATACTGAGATAGACTCCAGGGTTTCTCTGTCAAAAATGATGTTTGAATAAAAAATCAGATTCCACTGGAATCATGGGAGAAATATGCCACAATATACCTGTTATCAAAAATTTTATAAAATATGCAGAAACTCCTAATCCTAAATAAAATAAAATAGTCGTTTTTCTGTAAATAAGATTTTCAAGTGACTTTTATGCCATCAGTTATCTGTAGTGACTGTTTTTAAACATATTGCAATGGCAGATTAGAATTAGACTTAGTATCACATTTCTATCTTCTTTCCGTGAGAGCTCTCTTGCTTCAATAAGGTAATCACACACGAAGATCAGGTACAACTCCCAGTGACTTTGTCTAAGTAGTGTAAGACAGTGAGGAGTGACTGAGCCATGAGCCTTGGGACTCGTGGTCCTGGACTTCCAAGTCTCACTGTCCATCTGCGACATCTTGGGAAAAAGCAATGGCTGCCAGGATTTTCACTGCAGTCAGGTCGTGTTACCTTAAGTGAAGCCCCTGATGTTTAAGTGAGCTCAAAGAAGCATCAAACATTTTATTCACGAAAGCTTAATACAGAATGACTTAATATAGAATCACATGGGATGCTTAGGATTGAAGGCTAAATATTCTATTCCTTCTGGGACATAAAAAATATAAAGTTTCAATGGTTACTAAAAACAAATGGAGGCAGGGAATTATTTCATCGCAAAACCTTGGTGTAGAAGATGTATATTTCTGTGTGTTAAAACAAGTAATTGGATCATGTTATAACTATTTCAAGTATCATATTTTTACTAACTGTGAAATTTCTGAAGTTATTTAGCAAAATATTACTTCTTTTTTACCTTTTATACTCCCAAAAAGAATTCAGGAATTTTAAGTTGCTTTGAAATAATGATTTCCCAAAACATAGTTCCACATATTTGACTTAATTAAAATACGTTTTGAGACTCGAAAGATGAGAAACATAAAAAAGAAAAGGAAACACAGGGTTTGTCTAACTTAAGAGAGATGTGATATAAGATATTTCTGTTGGATCTGTTTCCTTTTGGTCAAGGGGAATTATATTTTTCATGTAACTTGAACTCATGCCAAGGATGTTAACCATAAAGGATAAATCACAACCTCTGCTTGCTTACATGGAGCTCAGCTAACGCTGTGTGCCTCCCTGTTCAGTGACTTAATAACTACTACTGAGGGACATTTCCCCCCGCCTATTAAAATAGGAGCTAAAATTAAGTGCTGTTTTTCAGAATTATTAGGGCCTACTTTAAAGGAAAATAAGGTATCTACACTCAGGTGTTAATAAAATGACATTGACAGTGCCATTCCCCTATCTGCAAAACTTCTCTCCCTAGGCTACATTTTTCCTTTCACTGGAATGTCTTTAAAGACCTCAACTGATTAAAAAAAAAAGTGAACAGATCAAACTTAAGGCAATGTCACTGAATAAAGACGCAGGGCTACTCAGGGAGAGATCAGGCTCCAGGGTTCCTATCTTTTAGATTGTTTTCAGGACTGCTAAGGCATGAGCTTAGCGTGCATGAGGCCCTAGGTTTGATCTTTAGTACTACAACACAAACAAATAAATAAGTACATTAATAAATACATTAATAAATACATAAATAAACAAACAAATAAAGGATTTTTCAAGTTGTGAAAGGATACTACTGACGTCTATTTTTCTAAACCTTCAAGATACATGTAGAAAATAGCCTGATCAGAAAACTGGATAAAAGCACGTTTTTAAAACAACATTTAAAGTTCAAAGCAAACTTATGCATTATTTAGAACAATCTGAAAACCTAGCATGTCGGCACTGTTCAAAATTTCTATTTTGGAGGACTCATAATCTCACAAATGATCATTTCACATTACTCTCCCAGAAAATTAGCCTTTGAAAAACAAGGGAACTTTGTCTTTCTTTGACAGGTTTTCAAATGTTTGGACGATCATTAACTTGTCCTAATGTTTTCCTTAACTGAGACAACTAACCCCAATTAATTTATACCTCATGGCACATACACTGGTTATCGTTTTTGTGGACCTACTCTTGAAAAACTCAAATTTGTCCAGGTATTTCAAAATATAGTAATAAGATGTAAACAGCACTTCATATGTCATAGAGTTCACTAGCAGCACAAAATACAATTGTGTTAGTACCTGTCTTGTAGAGTCTGCTGCATTACAGGCAGCAAAGCAACAGTGTGTCAGCCACTAAGAGTAAAGAATCCACTTCCTTTCCCTCCCTCCTTCAGTCCCAGTTACAAGTAAAAGTATCCCCTTCCTGCCCGAGGGCAAGATCAACAGGGGCGGGGTGGCGGGGTGACTGGGGAAGCAGGGGACAGGGAAGGGGGAAATCAAGTCTGGGCGAAGAGGGGACAGGTATGTGTGGTTTGCAAAAGGGAAGAAGAATGTGGGCAAGATTTGGAAACTGCAACCAAAGCTTTGAAGACAGGCTTTCAATCTTTCACTGCCTCTCCTGTGAAGAATCTAGTTTGCATGTATTTCACATGTGATTGATTAAAGTCTACAAGCAGAAAAAGCACATTTTTTTTTTCTCAGTAAAACAGCTTCCTTAGTGTCCAGGGCCGGGTGGTCATCCTGTGGAATAAAAAATATTTAGCGGTTTCTCAGGGATTTTCCACATTGACTGACATTTCAAGTTGTGAAACGGTCTCCTGGAGACTGTCTTTAAACCTTCACAAGTAGCCCTTCGAATAATTAATTTGTGGTTTAGAAACCAGCCCCAATTTCAGCCAGTGTGCCACCTTCAGCCCTCCTCAGATCAACTAATTATTAGACCAAGTCCTGTAGAAAGCAATTGAAATAATTAATGGCTTAAAAAATAGATTTATCGCAGAGGCAGAATAGAAACACAAAAGGAAAAAAATCCAATTTAAGCAATGTAATCCACAAAAGGAAAGCCTGAGGTAACACTTGAAGAGTATTTCAAATATCGTCAAGAGTTCTGTGTTGTTTTGTCTTTATGATGATTGTATGCTTCAATAATGCATTACTAAGAGAGGTTATAAAATCATGTCCCTAGGGTAATGTGAGTAATAGCATTAAAAATTAAATGATGGGAGTAGTTAAAGGTGAAATCCAGATGCTCCCCTTGTCCTGTTGTTCAGAACTACTTCCCTGGTTTCTTCTCAGTTCTTCTCATAAACACCTTTTAATATGAGGAACCATGAATGCCAATTCTTATAGAAAGTTTCCACACTTCCTACCTATGCCTTTCTAGTATTTTCTTTAAAATATTCCTATCTACTTAATTCCACTAATGAACTATAATTGAATTCAGCTCATTTCAGAAGTTACCTCAGTCATGATCCCATCTCTAGAACCGGAAGTGAGTCTTTTTCTTCACCTTGACACCTAAGGTACTTTGTTCACCTCTGAAAATGAATACTTCCTGAGCATTTGGTAATTACTGTTGTGACTATTTTTATCTTCTCTCTCACATGAGTCTCCCTAGGGAAGACACTTCATGGCAGGGAAAGTGAGAAAGGATAGATGACCCTTCTGGGATCAAGAAAAGCCAAGGAAGGGAAGGGAATGGGGGAAAAGGATTATGATATATCATGTACAGGTGCAAATTCCTTATGATGAATGTGATCATTATGTATGTCAGAAATGTACCGATCAAATTAACTTGATCAAGAAGGAAAAGACACCAAGAGACCCTTGAATTCAGTTGCACGTGGAACAGCCCAATATTCTTGTTTCCCATGATCTCATCCTTATCCAAGGCTACAAAGAGCTTCCTGTGGATCTATCACCGCCAAGAACCTAATATTAACATGTTGTTTTAAATCCCAACTTGATATTTATTAGGCCTTTACAGGATTCCCATTCTGCAATCTTCTAAAGAAAAATCAATCCATAAGTTATTTGGTCTAAGCATTAGGAAAGCTATATTCCTGAAGGGCAAACCGCTGATTATGTAGGCATTACTTACATTACTCACAATTTTCAAGTAATAGAGCACGGGGTACTCTTTTTCCCATACCAAACGAGGTTATTTGTCAAATCATATGTTGAAGGAAAGTTTTTAAAAATCAAAAGCTGGCAGCTAAATTACACCCAGTTTGCATATGCAAGCACAAGCAGAAAAAAAAGAAAACTGACATAAAAATAACAAGTCGTGCTTTATTGGACACTTCAGTAATGTTAGTGACTGAAATGATGAAAAATATTCAGGAATTCCAATGCTTGATTTCTGCATGTAGCTCTTGAATTGCACATAAAGTCTAATTATTCATATTACATATTTAATAACTTCTAGATGGTGTTTATTAAAAACTAGGCACTGTTCTAAGCACCTGACATATGTTCATGTTTTGAATTTGCAGGAAATTCCACTGAGGTAGTTATCCCAGTTTTACAGATGAGGTAACCGAGACAGAGAAGTTAAATACCCTGCTCAAAGTCACAGACCTAATAGAACTGTCCCTTGGTATTCAAAGTTTCAGGACTCTGAAAGACCAAAATCTGTGAAGGTCCATGATCCTTATATAACATGGCACAATATTTGCATAAATCCTAGAAACATCCTCCTCCATACATTAAATCACTTTTAAGTGACTTACAACAAATAAGTGTATATGCTACGCAAATAGCTACTATACTGCATTTGGTAGTGAGCAACTACAGGAAAAAGCCCTGTACATGTTCTCCACAGTTACATTTGTTCCTGAAAAGCTTTAGTCTGCAGTTGTTTGAATTCATGAATGCAGAAACTGCAGGTACAGAGAGCTACAAAGAGCTGAGATTTGAATCCCTTCTGCCTGAGTTCTTAACCACATCTCAAGGGTTTAGAGGGTAGGTTCCTCTAGAAAGCAGGTTCCTCCAGAAATCTACACACTGTTGAATTCCAGCAGAGCATGCTGGCCACATGACAAACACTGGCATTAAACGTACTGTTACTATTTCTTCCAGTTATACAGTGTTTCACAAAGTCTTGAAGACAAGCACTGCATTGTGGAGAAAGCAGGGGACAAAACCTCAGGTTTAGTTCTTATATCAGTGAGAATCAATGCCTGTCAAAGGCTCTCGTTTAATATATATATATATATATATATATATATATATATATATATAGTGTAATACACTCTAAAAACCCAGGGCAGAATTAAGCAAGAAACAGGTCTTTGAGGGGGCGATGGTTAGAAAATTGCATTAGGAGGTGATCTGGCCACCTCCCCCCCTTTATCATATGATGCCCTGGTGCCTGGCCTGCCTGTTGTGGGGTGAGCTTATCCCAGCAGTTTTGGGTCAGGAAGTCTTTGTGCAGAGTACTGCTGTTGGTCCTCCACAGCTGAATAATTGATGAAACTTGGCCCTTGAAGCCAGAGGCTGTTCTGTGATGCAGTTTTTGCCCAGGGAGCCAAAGCAATCGATTGAATGAGAGCTGAGTTCCCACACATTATCTGACATGTGCTTGAAAGTCTTTGTAGCTCCTTGTGTAGATGAGTAACAATAATGATTTCCAGACTCAGTGGCTCCCCAGGACATCAATGAAGCACTTGGGGTCTAATTTTGAAATAAAATCTTCCCAGATAAAGGTATTGTGGGGAATTGTCGATAAACTCTCCAAAGAAGTGCTAATTCTGCTATGAAATTTGCTATACTTTCCATGGATTCCTACACAAGAAAACAGGTATCCTCGTCTTGGTTCTATCTTTGCTGAAGAACCTGAAGTTGATCCCTATTTTGCTTTCTCACTCTGATTAAAATAAAAGAAAAAAAAAGCCACATGTGGTGATGGAGGCCAGTAATTCTAGCATTTGAGAGGCTGAGGCAGGAGGATCCCAGAGTTTGAGGCCAGCCTGGACTGCACAGAGAATTCAAGGCCAGCCTGAATTATATAGTGAGACACTGTCTTGGTCACTTTTCATTCATTGCTGAGACAAAATACATGACACCCACAATTAGGGAAGGGAAGGTTTATTTCTTACAGTTTTCAGGGGTTTCAGTCCGTACTCAGTTGACTCAAAGGCAGCATGGCATCATGGGGCAGCCATTCATGGCGGCTGCCAAACGGCAGGGTGAATGGGCGAGAGTGTGAAGACACGCCTTCCTCTCGCCCATACACTGTATATCGGCTCCACCCCTGGGTGGGTGCAGCACTCACATTGCCAATCCCAGCGCTAGACAACAAACCAAAGAGGAAGGCCAGACTCAGCCCTGTCCAGATTACATAAGGCCTTGGGTGGAGGAGACACAGGATCAAACCCATACAGACACTGTCTAAAAAAGTAAATAAGAGGAAGGAAGAAAGAATAAATATCACTTGTTCATTTTAAAGTATAGGTTGTTTAATTTTATACTCTGAAGGACAAAATTAAATGTGTTCTGAAAAGGATTCAGCATAGTCTCTGTCACTAGATGGTTTGCTTAGAAATTAGATGTTGCAACTGCACTTTGAGTAATATGAATTACTGAGATTGCCTTCAAATACATGCCTTGATAAATGTTAGACAATAAATTTCTTCAGTACAAAGTTACCTTGAAGTGTCACCTAGTTCTCCTTTGGCTTCAGGGAACACGGCCAAATAAACCTCCACAAACAATGTCATCTGCGCTATGTGGCTTGTGGAAAGATGCATGGCTTTCTGTCCACCACAGTGACCCATGCTCTTTATTCTAGTACTGTAACTCAGTATACCAAGTACCATGACACAGTAGGAGGTGACAAAATTTGTGTTAGCTGCTATCTGTTTCTAATATTTTCAAGAAATTAATTCTAGTCTGTTAAAATATTTCTTTTCAGTGAATTCTTAAGGCTTCTTCTCATTTTCTTCACCCCATCCTCTGTATTACTAATGGTATAGAGAAAGGAGAGCACATGCTCATTTACTCATCAGTGAGATATTAATCATGCTATCACTTCCTGTCTTATCTCTTTTTCTGGAGTTTTCTTTATCTGGCTATCCTAAACATCTCCAAAATCTAGATGTCCTAGACCACTGTGAAGCTCTCATTGATTAACTGTTCATTTCCTTTTCTGTTGGTGTTAATTCTAGAAAACTGTCTTTTCTCCTGCCAATGGGAAACGAGCTACTCTAGTAAAGTCCAGCCAAGTCATCTTCCACCACCAAGCACCTGTTATCCATCTAGTCAGTGGTGTCTGATATGTGTGTGACTGCACTGGAGGTCTACAAGATGTCCTAGGAGAAAAAGGGGCTTGGGGAAAACAAGCACGAAGCAGAACTGTTCTCTCTGGCATACTGTAAACTGAGCATACACAGGGTCAGAACACAGACAATAAGTCCAGAATTTTATATACTGAATTTGAGAAATTTGCTAGACATCATTGAAGAAGTCAAGCATGGATTTGGAAACGCTTGTTAGACAGATGGTTACTGAAGTTCACAAAGTGGAGAAGTTGCCCAGAAACAGAATATTGTTTTGAATAATAAAGAGCCTAGAAATGTAAACTGATAAGAGAGCCATGGATTTTTAAGTGATAAGTAGAGAAAATCCAAAGCAGATTTGTCAGAGTCACAAGTCAGTATTTAAATCCCCGAATGTTGCCATTGTTTGTTAAGAAGATAAAGCTTAGTGACCATAGCCACTATCATTTACAAATTTACCCCATCGATAAGAAAGACATTCTCAGACACAAAGAACCATGGTGTAAATGGTATACAACAAATGTTTTCAATATCTTACACACTCACTTGCTACAAAGAAAAGCTTTATTGGATACTGTGCTTCAATTGAGGAAGAATAACTTTCTCTATGAGATCATTTCTAAGATTTTTAGGTAATATGCATAATGTATTATTATTAGAGTTTGGAATTAGAAACTAACAAATTGCACTCATTGAAATTAATAATAATTTAGAAACATTTTAAATCAATAAGCTAATGAGTTGCTAACCCTTTACAAAAATTTTCACACATGTATAATGAAATTACTTTTCTGCAGTGCACACAAGATAAACACAGATATTATCCATGAAGTTATTATCTGTTGTCTATTTGTTTTTATGAATTTTTTTTTCATTTTTTTTGTTTTTGGGAATGTAAGTAAATATATCTTTGAAAATAATTCTATTTAGCCCTAGTGGAATGGGAGAATCACTTAGAATCTTCCCTGGCTAGCAAGTTTTGAGGAACTATTTTTGTCCATGTAGAATAGCTCTCATTATGATAATTTCTAGAAAGATGGATTCAATCATGTGTTATCCTTCCTTAGTCCAAGAAGTAATCTTAAGGGGGAAGAACAGCTGACAAGTACTTATAATTTCATGTACTATTTGAATAATTTAACTGAAATTTACCAAATCCTTCATTTAGTAACCAAACTTCAGACATCTAAAAATAGCACCTCCCCACCCAAGAGATGTACTTAAGGCTTGTTAACATTCTGATAGTTCACAATCGCTGACAAGAAGCCTTTCAGACAGAGTCAGACTCTTACACTGCTTGAAATTCGGACACCAATCACCTTCTAACGGGTAAGCATGAATATGGCTCTTCACAGAGCAGCCAAATATGCAGTTAACCTGCAATTTTATTTTCAGTTTACACAATAGTCTTTATCTTTCTGGGATAAACATAACCATTTATTCATAATGAAATTCAGCAGGGGAAAGGATTAGTGGTGAAGAGTTGCAAGGTCACAAAGTGAATAGCATCTGAATTCGCATTAGAAATGGGATGCCAATTATTCAAGAAAAATAAGTTTGTGGGGGAAGAAGACAAAGGAGGATAGGAGGGGACAGAGTACAGTAAAGTATCGCCATATTTATTTATTGTGTTCTTTCTTGAAAATGAGAAACCAGTGCAAGTACCAGGAGGATACAGAAGCAAACTTTTAAGTCAAATGACTACCTTATCTGGTAGTCAACTCATCTCAGCATTGTGGCTACTTCAGGTTCTTTCCCACAAATGATGACGGATTTTATATGACTACCAATTTCTGATAGAAATATTTGATATTTTTATCCTTTGTGTCCAGAAAATGATACCTGAGGCAGGTTTAATAGGTCAAATGCATGTTTGATAGAACTGAAATTTCTCGGAGTGACATTAGTTTATATTTAGCAAAGCATAAACATAGGCTTTATGCATTATTTTTGAAGCATGATGACTTTACAGCCTTCTATTTTAGAGGAGAAACATCCCTAAGTCCAATTTTCTCTTCAGCTACTGCCCTGTCTCCTCATCCCTGCTCATCTGGGTTCTTTGCTCCTGATGTACCTGCTTCTCTTCTCAGTTCACATGTTAACTTCTGTGTCTTTAAAACATCATCTTCTGAGAAGTCCATGAAGGCAAAGTCTGTTGTTAATTGGCTGTATTCTCAGAGCCAAGAGCAGGACCTGGCATATAGTAGTTACTCAAGTATTTGATGGGTGGATGAATAAACAAATCAGTAAATACAGTGATGACCGTTTGATTTAAGCAATTAAAAAATTTCCCCTAACTCTTCTTCGTGCTACAGTCTAGTTTTCCTCTTCCCACAACTTCACCAAAACAGATCTTCCACAAATTGACAATGTCATCCATTAGTCAATCAATGTTAATGTTTTCTGTTCAACTTCTGAACAAGACCTGACTCTTTGGTTGTCTGATCTTTGAAACATTACTCACACTTAAAAATGTGATGCACTTGCCAGTCTTCCTTCTCACTGCCCACTCTGTCTGAGACTTTTCTACTTTCAATTTTCTCTACCTGTCACTAAATATCCATGGAGCTCTTACCAGTTTACACATCTATGCTCTGTATTATTCAAAACAATATGTTTCTGGCCAACTTTTCCATGTAGTGAACTTCAACAACCAACCATCTGTCTAATGATCATTTCCAAATCTATGTTCGGTTTCTGCAGTGATGTTTAGCAAATTTTTCAAACTTAATAGGTAAAATTCTGGACTTACTGTCTACCATGTGACCCTGTGGATCCTTTGTTTCCTGTACATTCAGCAAATAACACCCAGAACCTGCGGGGAGGAGGTCTCTCTCCTTTCCCCTTCATTCCCCCAAATCCTTTGTCGCCAATATCTCACGAATCATCAATAACTGACTACCGTCTCCACTGGCCTATCAGAGCCTCTCTCCTCTCCTTCCCTTAGTTACAGTGCTCGGCCAGAGCCAGGCCGGCAAGCTCCATCACACTGTGCCCCTGCAGGATCTGCTTTAACGTGGTTCCAGACTGCAGCAACAGTCGCCTTCCAAAACTGCAAAACCTCTGTCTTACTCCTTTCACACAACACCACAGAATCAGCTGCTGTTACAAACAGCGCAAGACCAAAGAGAGGAGAGCCTTCCATGTGTTGCATTTAGGAGATCAATGCTAAATATTTAAATTGATGTGTTTCAGTTTTGAGCCAGTTAGTTGGTGGGGTTCATCTTGCTCATTTTTTTAAAGAATTTCATCTTATTGGTACACTTTAAATTTCCATAATGATCACATACATCACCAGGAATTTGTCCCTGTACATGATATATCTTGATTCTTCTTTTTTTCCCATTCCCCTCCCCTCCCTTCAACGCTTCACCCCTTCCTTATTACAAAAGTTACTTACATTTTTTTCTTCTATTGTTTTTTTCTTTTCCCTTCCTTCATTTCATGATTCATTTCTTTACCCAAACATACTATATTCCTTCAAATTCACAGTTGTGTTCCCTTCTGATGGCTTGAAGGTTGTACTGCTACTCACGTAGTTGTTGCCTTTCAATTTTATATCTCAGTAAGTTTTTGTGCTCAGTGTCTCTAGGATCTGACTGCTAAAGAGAAAACCCTGGGCAAATATAAACCACCTAGGAAACTGTCAGCTTTTCATATTGTTCTTACTGATTCTTTCTAGAAATTAATCCCCAATGCTTTAACAAGGAACATTGGTCAGTATTAATGTTTTCACATGTAATACTTAGATTACTGCTGTATCTTGCTTTTTTTGGGTTTGCCTTCTTTAGCATCTCCATCTGTTCTCATTCTATTAATAATAGTTTATAATTTCCAAAACATATCATCAAGTATATTTTAAAAGGAAGACTTTGTGTAACTAATGTCTCTTCACAGTTACATATTTGAAAATGTCTTTATTTTGATATCCATTGTAAGGGATGGTGCACCTTGATGGAGAACTTTTTGTGGACAGTTACATTTTGATCCAAATTTTAAAAATTATGGCGGTACATGTGTATAATCCCATGATCTGGTAGGCTGAATCAGGAGAATCATTAATTCAAGCTCATTCTGGAAAAAATAGTGAGACTCTCTCTCTCAAAAAAATGAAACAGCCCTGGGGAAATAGATCAATTTCTAATACAAGAACTAGAAAATATACATAACTTATTTGGTTGTATATTTTCTCTGCTGCATGTATTTTTATATACATGCCACAAATCTTCAGCATTCAACTGATTATTATGTAATGAGTCCTCAATAGGTATTCATTTAAGAATGAAAGGAAACTAAATTGGATTGCGTTTTTGGCAGCGCTGTGGAACCCAGAACCTTGTACTTGCCGAGCACATGTTTTCCCCCTGAGCTACACACTCTCCTCCTAAGAATTTTCTTTTTCATAAAAGATCAATCACTTATTTTGTCCCCTTGCTTTGTATCAATATGTTGTGTGTTGGACTTGGTTGGGTTTTTATTTGATAGTAGTTCACTGAATTACTCTGACAGCATGCACGGGACAGTTACGCATGCCACAGACCTTGGGCAGATGAATAGTTAGAAAGACTTCTGTTTATGGAATCTAGAATATTCTCTGGCAACAGAAACTTCCTGTGTTTAATAAACACGCCAACATTCGGCTCCACTCTGCACAGTCCTGTCTAGGAATGTGAATGGGTGCTGGGAAGTAATTCGGGTCTGCGACATGAGGTCTGTCTGTCTGGAGGATGCCAGCATCGGGTGAGCACCTCCACGCACACTCCTGAGAAGGGCTCGTGTCTTCACAGTCAAGGGTGTGGCCGGGGACTCTCTAGTGCTTTCTTAGAACAGAAATTTTCATACTGTGCTTTTCAGATGTCACAAGCGGTCTTAATCATGCAATGAGGCTGACCACATGGAAGTTTGGGTGAGGAATGCAGTGTAGGAGATGGAGACAGAAGACAATGGTTTTTGGGCTTTGGTAAAAGCTGGATACACAGAAGTATACAAAAAACAGTCCAAAGAAACGCAATTCTGCTTAATAACCAAAGGTCACAGCCTGAGCAGGAGCACAATGCAGGAACGCATTTCAGGTGAGTTGTGTGTGCAGAAGCAGTAAAACATCTTGTGCTTATCTGACACTGAATGTTTGGTGATGGAGGATAAAAGTATCAAACAAGAGGTGGCTCTCTTTTGAAATCAGTAGCATCAGGAATTTTGAAAAGCTACTGCAAAGCATAAAATTTGGAGTAAATCATGAAAGGGTTTTCTTAGTGTCTGCATTTGAATTATTTTCAGGTAAGCTACAATGAAGGGAGGACATGTTTAATCGTACAATGAGCCAGGTAAACATGATTTTAAAAGTTGGACCAAAATACAATTTTTCTGAGCAAATATAAATAGGTTTATTTTCTTCCTTTTGGCAATTAAAAATAAGTAGATTTAGGACTGTCTATAATCACACAAAAAATGGTTCAAAAAGGAGAGAAGAAATATTCAACACTATTCTATTATTGGGAGATTCGTATGCAAGTAAAACTGCAGCTGTGGTGACAGCTCAAATCTTCTTTTGTCTTTTAAGATTTTGTGTTAAAACACACCTAGTTTTTAGAGAATTACATCCCAGTGGATGCCGTGTTTACTGTATTTGTGCTCAAGTGTCAGCATAAGTCTCAGCAAAGCAGTTTATTTTCAATTTGAAAAGGCAAGATGGGCTTTAATGAGCTAATATTTCAATATTAGTTTACACATGGTCCCGATAATTAGTTTTAAACACATGAAGAGACCTATGGTAGGGTAGATATTAAAGACATGCCTACTAAGCATTTTTATTCAAAAACTTTTCAGTATGATCTTAATATAGGCAGGAAATACAGACTTGAGCAAGATGTTGCAGAAATCAAGTGATGTGATATGTCTGTTCTACGGAGATACACAAATCAAAAACAACTGTTTTATTTCCCTTATACTCTGAATCTTAAAAATAATCTTTCACAAAGTATTATTTTGGGGCATTTTAATGTTTCACAGCACTTGTTCTCTACCATTTTAAAGCTACAGCATCTTTATATGCAATTAGAGTTGGTATAAGCACTATGCTATGCTAAACGATAGAGCAAATATATTTTTCTTTCAAGAACTTCTAAATACACTTCCTGGAAGAAAGAACCTGCCTGAACAAAAGCTAAGAACAAGATGCTTAAGCAGTCTAACTACCCCATTTCTAATTACTGGAAGGGTTTTAATAACATATTGTTTAGTTATTTTCTCATCACTGGGAGACAATACCCAGCACCCGTTGTTTTGGCCATGTTTCTAGTCAGTGGTTGGCTGGCCCCAAGGCAGAAAGGCACCATGGAAGGGCCTGGGTGGAGGGCGGCTGCTCGATTCATGGCAGGCAGGAAGCAGAGAGCCAGGAGGAGAGATAAACACTTCTGGGTCACCCCCAGTGACCTGCCTCTTTAACCAGACCCCACCTCCTACCAGCACATTTAGCTGTAATCAGAGGACTAATCCACACAAGTGCAGCATCCCCATGACTCAGTTATCACCTCAAAGGGCCCCTATGTTCACACGAGGTTTTGTGGTCACATCTAGACATAAACCATAACACAAATAATAATAAATTAAGTAAACTTTATTTATGTAAACATCTGATTCCCAAAAGTCTCAGTGAACCAAATGGAACACAGAAGTCTGCTTAGTTTTAAATATGTTGCTGCCCATAAACCACTCTTCTGATAAAATGACGAAGGTTAAACCAGTGTTTAAAAATGCAGCCCAGAAGATCCAAATATTTACTTTAAAGTTCTGTGAAGACACTGGTTCCTTAATTATTTAAATACATTTGTCTCTCTGATTCCAGATTAAGCATTTTCAGAGTGCTGACGAAACAACATACACTACAATTTAGGGTCAGTGGGTTTAACACATAACATTAAAATTTAATTATATTCATTCATTCCTGGTAGGATTGCTCATAGCTAAAATTTTCTTTAGAAATAGGGACTTTTCCAAGGATATGATTCTCAAAGCCTGAAATTCAACTGTATATATTTGGAGATGGCAGTCAAAGTGGTAACAATTTTTAATCCTATGGCATTGTGTCAATGTGCCTAAAGTATCTCTGAGCTAGTAATAACCATGATAGAGAATTACCTTTGACACAAATTTAATGAAAAAATTGTCTCTCAACAATAATGTAATTTTTCATAATATGATCATACTAGTGGAACATTAAAATGTACAAAAACACATTTAAAAAATAAACACTAAAATCCAAAGATAGTAAGTTAATGGTTTATTTAATTATTCTTTCACTGTTTAACTCTTAGTTATGGAACTTTTACCATGCATAAGATACTAGGTTAGGTACACTAGACACAACAATATAACTCAAATTAATTTTCTTCTTTAAAACTGTTTTCCATAAGACACTGAATGCTGAAGTTTGCTAAAGGTTATGGTGGTTGACATATCTTTAATTAAAAATATGATTGATTTTACTGTATGGAACAGGACGAGTCTGTCTTGTACTCTTCTCAGTACTGATGTGAAAAATATAATTATTTTCAAAGGTAATCATAGCATTATCTTTAATCAGCAAGAAAATCTCGGCACAAGTTTACATAGTGCTAAATTATTTTAAAGTACAGACATTTCCTTAATTGGTAGCTATTTGGAAATTGTGGAAGTTACCCTAAATCCATAACTATACATACCAATGAAGTACTTCATTGACTAAAAATACCATTTTGAAATGTAATCAGTGACTCTAATCAATATTTGCAAGGGAAAGTTTGCAATAAGACTTTAAGATCATACAGGTTGGAATGCTGTTTTCTTTACATTCTTAGAAATATAATGTATCTTTATGTCCTTAGAAAAGTAATGATTTAGAACAGCTTGAAAAATATTGATATATACTAGAAGTCCCTTAAAAAACACTTTTTTCACTTGCAATAACTATTTAGTTTGAATAAATGCACTCATGAATTTTTTGTTTGATTTGAGAATAACATCTGAAATTCATATTAGCATTAGAAATAGAGGAATTTGTTATATTCAAGTATTATTTGTGGTGTCTTTTGTTCTGGGACTGGCGATTGAACCAAGGGCATTTGCAGTAAGCTACATTTTCAATCCTTTGACAAGGGTCTGGCTAAATCACTAAGTGGCTAGGGCAGGGTAGAATTTATAATTGATCCTCCTGCCTAAGCCTCCCAAAAGTGCTCAGATTACAGACATGTGTCACCACACCCAGCATATTTATGTTGCCTTTTCAGGTAATATTAATCACTAAAAATGTAGAAATGATTTAAGAACATCCTTAATAAAAGTATCATTTAAGTATAAACCTGGAAATGATAAAATGGTGAGCACTATAGACAGGAAAACTACCAGTCTCATATAGGCTATCCACCATACTCCACAGCAAGATCCATCAGTCGCTCACGGAAATGAAGAGGACAGCTACTGAAATGCTTAAATCTTTCACTTACCAACCTCCACAACACTAGAGCAGTTGGGGTCCGTGAAGCCCTCTGGACACTCGCAGGAAAACGACTCATCTGTCAGCCCCGACAAACAGATGCCCCCATTTTCACACGGGTTCGGGTCGCAGCCGTCACCTGAGGAGGAAAGACACAGCGGTTGACATGGTGTTTGGTGTAAGACACAGCGGTTGACATGGTGTTTGGTGTCGGGTTTGCTGGTCTGGGAGGAGTTGTTTTTGTTTTATGGTCTCGGCACTGATACACACTGCTTCACATTCCCCAATACCAACCCGCGGGTGCAGTCACTTCCCAGCTTAGATTCACATGGAACACACACAAGACCCACTTGAAATCATGTGCTTCGAAGAGAAACAGAATGGAACAGGGTAAGAATTCAACAATCTACTTCAAATACTGCATCAGCAAGCTACAGATTCAGTTTCGAGTTTGTTCACAGCATGCAAATGAAATGCTGTCTTATTTGTTAAAAAAGATTAACCAAAATATGCATGGTAGACTGGCTTCATTACTTATGCTAATAAATACTCTCCCTGTAGACCAGGAATTTGCTGTATAATTTTGTAATTCTTTGCATCACAGAGATGAAATTCATTTCTGAATCCTTGGAATCTGGGTGTTGTTCTCATGTTTGTCCTGTTGGGCAAATAGGATTTTTAACAGACCTACAGCAGAAAGAGGTTTGAAAAAGCAACTGAAAATTCCTACTTGCTCCTATGGAATTTCACCAGCCACAAACCACTTCCAGGATGTCCTGCTTGAAAGAAATAAGAGAAAGCAAAGCAGGAAAGAAAGAAGGTGCCACAAAGAAAGAAGCTGCATGGAAGAAAGACTTGGTATCTGCGGCCTTGGCTTTGACACTGGGCTGCAGACAGGATGGAGAACGGTAGTGAGGAATGGCCACGGGAAACCAGAAAGAGGGTCGCCACTGTTGTACAGAGATAAAAACTGGAAAAGTTGTCACCTGAGGTAACTTGTGAGACAGTTTGACTAACGGAAGGAACATAGAAGGGCCAGGTCCTGTGTTAGACTATAAACCTGTTTCTCCACACCAGTCGCTCCGACTAATCGATGATCAAATCTGGAGCTTTGGCAGAAAGACAGGAGGACAACATAAATATTCCCACAAAGCTGTGACTGTAAAGCTCTTCTGGAAAGCATTTCAGATCATTCATCTGATACAGACTCTCAGCGAAACAAGAGAGCACCTGGAATCTTGGGGCAGTTTCTGGGTGCCCCCACCATGGTTGGGGATGAGTCTGGTTGCAGAGCCAGAACCATGCATGGGTTTTATTACAGGACGAGGATGGAAATGAGATTCATAAAAGCCCATCCAGTTTCCAAGGGAGGTTTACAAGTGAAAGTGCCACCTTTTGGCTAACAGAGAGAGAGGCTTTTCAAAACTGAGAAAAGTATCTTGGCCTCAACTTCCTACTACCTTGTACTTCTTAGGGACTGCTTTTCCTTGTGAGAGATTTCAGATGAATTATTTCTCTCCTTCTCCAGATTAATCACATGAAATGTTAAAAAAAAATGGAAGTTAAAAACTTTCATCAAATTTATTTTTTAGAAAGTCATTAGCCATACTAAGATGACTGACAAAAAAATGAGTCCCTTAGCCCTGAGCAGACCTCAGAAAAGAGAATCATGACCAAATGTATGCATGGATGGAGGAATGAGTGATTATGCTTCCAGAACACGGAAGCATTTAGTATGTCTGGGTCACGCAGTATTTGGTTGAAAATGGGGGAGAAAGCACAGATATGTCATATCAAGGAAGATTAGAAAATGACAATGCAATGTACATGATGAGTGAATGAATGAAAGATTTTAACATGAAATTGAAAGTTTTGACATGGTCAGATCTCAGTGTTAGGACAGCCATGGCAGTCTTCCTCAGGGTTCCCTTTGAATGAGGCAGGCGATGACACAGATTTACTGGGGAAGACTTTCTGTCTGTCTGTAGATCTAGCTAACTAGATAGCTCACTGTCATTCCATTTGTGTAATTTTTATTACTACACGTTTGCGGTGTCGAATAATTAGAATCCTCCTGCAGAGTTGGTGCATGCGAATAGCATATCCTAATTCATTTTAGTCCCCTTCCTTCGCTATCCCCTCTCCCCCCATCTCTCAGGCCCCCTCTCATGTACAAAAGGTCTATGTCCCTGTTTCCTATTATGCTTCTTCTTCTGTGCCCTGAGTACCTCCTGTATAAGAGGCACTGAGATGAGTACTGACCACACCTGTTTTGATAAAGCCTTTCTGTACACAGCCTAGTAGAGAAAATTGCAACTAAATCACCTAGTCATAAGACCAGGATCATTATACATGATCAAAATTGTGAGAGCAATAGAGATTTCTAAGGGGATTCAGGGCTGTAAGGAGTGGGAGACCCGGAGCAGGTAGTAATATGTTCAAGATTCCACGCAGAGGGGATAACATATTCAAAGTGAAAAAAAAGATCACAGGTCATTCACCTATAACACTTTAGCTAACTCACAGGAGCCTCTATGGAATAGAGAATGATGAGCTCAGAATAAGGTCATATAAAAAGAGCCTTTTGTGCACTGCCAATTTTTTTTTTCTTTAGGCACTGGGAAATCATAAAAGGACTTTAGGTATGGGAGAGCGTATTGTGATTTGGAGTTACTATGGAGGGAGCCCTGGGTTGGATCAGATGGAGGAGGCAAAACTGAGAATGAAAGAATAAAGCTGGCTCAATGGCGCATGCCTGTAATCTCTGGAGGCTGAGGCAGGAAGATCACCTTCCATTTGAGACCAGCCTGGGTTACACAGCAAGTTCAAGACTAGCC
The DNA here is from genome assembly GCA_004363535.1 of Dasyprocta punctata. Taxonomy (NCBI): domain Eukaryota; kingdom Metazoa; phylum Chordata; class Mammalia; order Rodentia; family Dasyproctidae; genus Dasyprocta; species Dasyprocta punctata. The sequence goes on along the minus strand of RJWM01004420.1, from coordinate 72,771 downwards.
TGAACTCTATAGCAAGACCTTGGCTCAAAAGGAAAAGAAAAAGAAAAAGGAAAAGAAAAAAAAAAACCTGTGAACTTTCCAGATCTTCCCTAAATCTGGCCACAGACAGGGAAAACAACCCAGTTGATAAAACTACACTATGAATGCAGACATGAGAATTTCCACAAATCATGACACAACAGCAAGTTAACTCAAAAGCAAAAGTGTTGCTGTAGGGATTTCACAGGGAGAGCTGATAACCAGTTTAAACGAGCAATCCCACCTCTCTGCTCTCGGTACACGTGGCAGCACATAATCCAGAGTCAGAGAACAGCACGTTTCCAGAACAACAGCCAGAGAGCTCCACCCACAGACATGCAAATCCTAGTTCCATGTTATTTCAGTACTCCCAGGACCTGGCACAACAACAGTAGCTATAGGAATAAGGTGTGTTGCACCAATATATTTGAACTGACAAAAGCAGCATCCCTGGGAGAAAGACCAGGTCTGGGTAGGATTCTAGATGGCTCCATGGTTTATGGGCTTGCATTTACAGATTTGTGCAGCAGCAAGAACCTCTCGGTCTGATTGGGCCTCTCCTGCAGCCGAGTTCCCACAGCGATGCGCACAGATGTTGGGATCTGGTCCAGATGTGCTCAGGGCTTCCAGATTGTTATGTTGTTTGTTATCTGTTCGGTTATCCCAACACTGGGGAGACTCCTGGCCAACTTCAGACACCTTTTCTAACGCCTGTGTTGCCCTTCCTAGATGATACTTTTCATTGTAGTCTGTTTTCCACCATAGGCATGTGCCTGTGTGTGTGTGCGTGTGTGTGCGTGTGTGCATGTGTGTGCGTGTGTGTGTGCATGTGCGTGCGTGTGTGTGTGTGTGTGTGTGTGCCAGTTTTGTAATGCTTCGGTAGTCACAATGAGACTCAGCTCTGCTCATGTCCCATTACATCCTAGAGTAGCCAGCTGTCATTTAGCTGACCTGTTTTTCTCCCTTGTCCTTGCACTTTTTATTCTTCTGTTTTGCTTATGTCTACTCGTTTGAAACACACCATAAAATCTGTGAACATTAACTTTTTAACTGATATAAAATTTATAAGCGTTTATTATACACAGCATGATGTTGGGAAGTATATATACACACTGTGGAATGACTCAGCCTAGCTAATGAACATAATCATTATCTCATAGAGTTATTTTTGGGGTGAGTACACTGTACATCCACTCAGCATTTTTCATGAATATAAAACTTCGCCAGCCAAATCACCATGCTGTGTTTTACCCGATCGTGACCATTGACAAAGTCCCTTTATGCAAAGGAGAAAAGAGGTAACAGATTTGACCAAAACACACAATGCAGATGACATTGTGACAAAATTGATATAGGGCTTGACAAACAGCAAAAAGTGTGGATTTATTTCTACAGTTCTTACTTGCATGACTGAGAAGGAATAGTCATAAAAGACAATGTAATGTGTTTAGTTTTAAAAGAACAGTTGCAAAAAAAAAGAAAAGAAAGGAAGAAGAGTTGTAATAACTGGACATGGTGGTGCACTCCTGTAATGCCAGCACTCAGGAGGCTGAGGCAGGAGGATCACTGCAAGTTCGGGACCAGCCTGGGGTACAAAGTGAGCCTAAATCCAGCACTAACTGCACAGCAAGACCCTGTCTCAAGAAGATAAAAAGAAGTGTTATATGTTAGAAGTCCACAGGACAACCAAAGTCAAAATGCCTAATAAATCTGTCGAGTATACTGGTAGTAATAGGAGAGCATTCCCTTCAACTTGTCAAGCAGGAACATTAACACACAACTTTAATGAGAGTTTTCAGAAGAAAGCAAAAGGAATAGCGGACAGCAACAGGAATCTCTCAGGAACGGAATGACCAGGCACACTAACAAATACGAGAGGAAAACCGGAAGATGCTCCACAAATGAAAGGCTACTGGTGTCTGACACTTGCTTCTTCAGTAGACACATTTAGGAGATGAAGCTAGGGTCTAGGAGGTCAAAGTCTGCCTGAGATGAATAAGGGCCCAGCACACAATGGTGTCAAGTGGATAATGCCAGCAAAATCCCAAGTCAGATGCTAAGACGAAGCTAAGCACATAGCAAGGTTCCAAAGAAGAAATGCTCGTGAATAAGAAAATGATTGGGATGCAGAAAGGGGCAGGAAAAGCTTTCATCTTGTGAGCAAGTCTGCCCCGATGACAAGCAATAAATAAAGGGCACAAAGACTACGGCGTTAGAAGCAGGGGCCCCAGTGCACAGTGCAGCCATGAGAACATTGTGGCCAGTCTAGCAGGAACTGCAGAGCAAAGCTTCCTCTCTGAGGAAATCCCTCCAGGACAGAGGGCCAGGCACTGCTTTCCTCCCATGTCTAATTCTTGGCTGGAAGCTGTCCAGGCAGAGTGAGACTCTAAAGTTCAAGTGGCATCCTGATGGTTTCAGTTATCTGAATTCCTCGTAGCTGAAAAGCATTTTGCTTACAGGGAATTTGGAGGAGCACCACCCCACAGGTACTACCACCTCCTTCCCATCTCAAAATCGCCCAGATTTGTAGACATACATTGCATGGGTGCTTTCGTCAAACCTCCACATCTCAGTCTGTCATTTTCTCCTGCAATCACTTTCCCACTGGGATATGGATATGGATATGGGTTGGTACCTTAAGAGAAGATAAACTCTCCCTGAAATTTAAATCCAATTAAAATACACCATAGGGACTTTCGAGTGCTTGTAATTTAAATTAAACTAAGGCAGCATCGGAGCAGGAAAGGACGCAATACACTCCTGGGCTTCCAGGTCATGATTTGCACCTATTTGTTTCCGAGTGAGTACGTTGGGAGAGACTCACAGCTCCGGTGGTGGTCAGCACGAGAAGGCAGGCTCAGTAAAGCAAAGGAAGACAGTGCGAAGGTCCGTGACTCTTTACTCCACTGTCAGCAGTCTTTGCAAATCTACCTCCATGCTGTAGTCTACGCGTGGCCTTGCACCTTGATGTTTCTTGGCTGGCTGGCCTCACCTGCTTCAGGACAGATGTGTTTAATTTTATTCTAACTATGTTTTACGGTTCCATCTGCAGCTTATGGCAGACTCAGGCAAATTGAGTTGATGCCGGTTTGCCTTTTGGCAATAGAGTGAAGTAATTATTTTTCCCAGGGGCAAGACACCATTGCAGGCTAAATTTAACTTAACTGTTTGCCTGCTCTACCCACCCAGTCTCCAGGGTTCTCAGGTTTGAGAAAATTCAGGGATGATCTTATTTCATCGCATTATCCACTGGCCATCCATAGCTCTTATTCTAGGTAGCAAAGTGTGTAGGCACTGATAAAATCTCTAGAATTACTGCAGAAAAGAATGCAAAGCTGGCAAACTACATAACCTAAACCTCCTAACTTTGTCACTGTGGTTATACTTTGTCCTAGGAGTTCAGCACCTACCATGCTGTAAGTTCTAGGCCCACAGGTGATGGCTGCACTGTGGGGATGAGATAAGAAGACAGCTGATTTATTTCTCTGCCATGGAAGCTCTCAGGTGGTTTATATGCTCTGTGGTTTGATGTGTCATTGTCTGTGTCCAAATCCCATATCAGAGAGTCACTAATGAACTCATCATATATCTAGATGCCGGGTCCACCACTGGACACCACTAGGACTGCTTTCCTCCCATGTCTAATTATGACATGGGAGGAAAACAGATGAAAACAGATGGTTCAAACAAATCAATGAGTACGGTGTGGCCCACTGTAATAAGAAGTGGGCAGGCGAAGCAGGCTGATGAGATAAGACAGTTAAACAGAACTGGTTGCTTAAGATGGAGAGTCCAGGAGAGCCTTCAAAGGAGCTGAAAAATTGAAGGGTGAGCAGGAGCCAGGGATGCTAAAAGCCGAGGAGGGGCAGAACGCGTGCAGCCCTGACCATTTTCAAGAGAGGGCGAAGTCAAGGAGGAGAGAGGAGCATGGTGTATCCGGTACCCAGTAAAGGGAGGCGATTTTCACAGAAACGGATGCATAATTGAAAGCCTCACATCTGAGCCTTTGTGTTCATAATCAAGATCATTTCAGCTAAGTTTATTCTTTGCATGCATTAAATAGGTGCTGAAAACACACGTGCATTTATATGCTGATGGCTTTCTTGCAAATTAACATGTTTATGTAGGACTGAAAATGCATTCATGTGTTTATAGCATAGTACGGATACATTAATTTTCATTGAGATGAGAGTATATGTCCTTGTTTTCCCTCTTTATTTTTTTTTTGAATCAGGAATCGCACTCAGTACCTAGCACTTGCCAGGCAGGTGCCATGCCACTGAGCCGTATAACCCACCCTTCCCTGTTCCTTTGGAAACCCTGGAAGCCACTTGACTTCATCTGCACTCTCTTTCCTGAGTTCCCTCTGTCTGCAAGAGAAAGCACATGCAGGTGTAAAATTAAACATAAAAAAACGACACCATAATGTTCAAGCATTTTTCTCCGCAAGCACAAGATTATTTCATTCCTGCAACTTCTCTGCAAACTCAGTGTGAAGGATAGTGCAACACATGTTTACACTTAGCAAAATACAACATGGAAGTCGTTCACACTCACCAGCCACGACTGTGACGAGGCAGGCCAGAGCGCTGTTATAGCTCCAGTGGTCTGCCATTGAAGCTGGCAGCTGGAACACTATTTCATGAAAGACGGAAAAGAAAATAGAAGCTTGACCTCCGCTTGCACAAGTTACAGCTTTGAAACCGCCCGAAAGAGTGTAGTTGGCAAGATGAGCCAGCCCTGCCACACAAGTGAACAGCAACTCGAGCTAAAAGGAGATCAAGTTCATGGGAATTTGCATACCCGATCTGGCAAAATGCACAGAAAACGTTAGCACCCTTCCGTCTATCTGGGAAATTTTGTGGAGCAAAATAAATGTCATCTTCTGAATCGACAATAGGCTCTTGGTGTACTTTGTCGGCTCCTGAGGGAGTGGAAGTGTGGGATATTGAAATTTTGTCTACATTATAATGAGTTTGACCCGCAGATCTTGACTTTAAAACCTCTCACAAACTATAACTTATGGCTGGGGCCAAAATATACTCAGGGAAATTAGTTTAAAAGGTGTGAACTGACACTGAGTTTTGTATGTGCTTTCAAGATAAATTCCACAATACGGCACGCTGTTCTGCAGTTAGGAATAGTAGAGAGATGGAAGATAAAACTGTCAATAGGAATAAGTATATCTGTAATAGTAGGCGCTACCAATTTAACAGTAAATCATGGGGGATCCTTGTAATGAAAGACCTCAGTGTTAACACAGTCCCAGGATAATCACATTCATCCATGGAAGACTCAAATCAAACACACAGGCAAAGAAACCGTTAGACTCAATGCTGAAAGTCACTAATGCTAATTCACAGCAGGACATTGATCAGCTGTTAGCCAGTGGCTTGCCCTACTACTCTTAAAGCTGTTTCTGTCTAGAAAACTTTTTGAATGCTGATAAAATACTGACCTAAGAAATTAAAGGAAAACCAGCAACCACTCTTGGGTGCTGACTATTTGAATTTTACATCTGGTAAGATGAGGCTTCAGTCAAGACTGACTGGAAAAGTGAAGGAAAAATATTTTGGGTTCGAACATCTTGAAAGAGAATCTTTTGCATATTTTGTATTTGAAAACACTCTGGAGATTCACTTAAAATAACAGGACCTGGAACTGTTAGAACTGAAGGGCACGTCAGGGATTCTTTAACTCAGTGGTTCTCGAACTTTGTTGCAGATGAATATCAAAGGAGAACTTCTCAAAGGCCAGATGTCTCCTCCAGGGGGACTCTCCACATTAAAAAAAAAAAAGAAAAGAAAAAAAAACTTATTTAAACATTTCAATGTATCATAGAACAGAACAGGCAAAAGTGAGGAAGGAAAGAAAGGAAAGCAGAACAAAAGAAGGACTGAACAATTAAGGTTAGTTTGTCTTTACCAGGCTTCAACTGAGTGGAACGCAAACGAGGGAAGTTATTTATTTGATAGAATTTCTTTTTTTAAACAGAAAAGGGAAGTACACTTTTTATTATTCATTTTTATTAGCACCTGTTTTCAGTACGTAAGATCACATTTTCATGAGGAATTGGTACAGGTTCAGATTTCATCTTAATTCATTTTTCCCCACTCTTTCTAACTTTTGGGCCCCTTCGCATTTATCAAAGTTTTATTTTCATTTTTTTCCTTAATTCTTTATTTTTCCATCCCCTTCTCTTCCCATTCCTCTCCTCTCCCTCCATCTCTTGCGAAACTTTCTTTGTCAGTGCACTATGATTTAAGAAAAAAAAAATCTACAGAATTATGATTGGCAAATCACAAAAGTTCTCACTGAGACACAGAAAACAGAATAATACTATTTAAAATTAGCATGTACTAAGTTCTTATAAATTAATTAGCTGATATTAATAACTATGTAATGACTATATAGTTGAATTCTCAGAAACTTTTTATTACAATATTCCTATGCTATTGTTCTGATAATGCTCTATGATATTCTATGAAGTATACCCCTGTGAGCATTCAGTCAGTAGTCAATGAAGTCTATGTGTGTGCTGCTTAAGATCGTAACTGACCCATCACATGCTTTGGGGTCCATTATAGACAAACCCTTGTCCTCACAGAGCCTAACTAAAGACATAGATACGTTGACAGGTAGTTATCATCGGAGGTTAGCAGCAAGGGAACACAAGAGAGGGGCCGCAAACTCAGGAAGTCATCTGAGAGTCAGTTCCTCCCCTCCAACTGCAGACCAGAATAAACAAGAGTGTCACACACTGAGTAAGGAGAACTTAGGCTGGCGAAGGGCCAAGGGATGCTGGAAATATGCTGTTCCTGGATGATCAGCAAGCACATTCACGGGTTGGTGGGCATTTATGCCAGCTGGGCAACGAGCTGAGCGGACGGTATACCAGAACTAATGCTTGTCCACTGTTTCAGAAGCTAGAGAAAGCACCTCAGTATGCCATGAGTGACCTACCAGTGTAATTTAAGAAAATCACACAGCTGAGACTTTGAAATTCTATCCTGCCACTTCTACTGCAGTCATTTTGTTCCAAATCTCTCTTGGTTTGTTTGAAAAATGGCAATTGGTAAAGATCAAATGTCACTGCACATGTCACAAGTTTTAGTGAAGTCCCTGACACACAGCAAAGTGTTCAATAAATGTTACCCAAATTGAAATCAAAGTTTATGGGAGACAAGGTTGGACATGCATTGCAAATGGCAGGAAACTGCTGAGAAGCAGCAACCAGAAAAGATTACAGATAAAGCAGATATAAAGAATCAAGACGTAGTATGTACATCTGCCTAGTTTTTGATAAATGCAAACTTCATGAATTACAAATGTACTGGTACAATAAAATTTTTCAGAGAAAAGGGATATTCGGAAAGGAAGGTATCATGAGAAAAGCTTTAGATGACAGGTCTCAAAGCACACAAGGAACGAGCCGGCGAGACGTGGAGGAGAGAAATGTAACAGGGAGCCTGGGTCTGGTGACCTGTGGCTTTGCAGACGCCCAGGCACAAATTGAAGTTCCCACCTGGTGCTTTCTGTGAGTCAGGCTGCGGAAAATACGACAGGATCTAAATTTGGGAAAAGTAGATGGCAACATGCACCTGCAGTAATTAGAAGACTGCTGCCTAGAAAGAAAAGAGAACGATCGAGGGAAAGCACGGCGGGCCAAGTTGCAGGCGACACAGTTGGCAGTGGCAGCCTGAGGCACCAGCGCGCCTGCCTGGAACCCGGCAGCTGCACAGGGCAAGCGCAGCAGACCAGGCCTGTGCTTCACCAGGGACACAAGGCCAAGGCTGAGGGCCCCCTAGTGATGTCTGACTGCTCTGGACTTTTTGAGGGAAAAAAAAAAAAAAAAAAGAAAGAAAGAAAGAAAAAGAAAAAAGCATAGCACAACCTATCGAATCCCTTGTTTTTAAATTGCATGTTTTTATAATTACATACAAACGACAAAATGCAGTTTTCTCCCAGAGAATATTGTGGTACTAGGCCGGGCGTGGTGGCGCATGCCTTTAACCCCAGCACTTGGGAGACTGAGGTAGGAGGAGTGTTGTGAGTTTGAGGCCAGTTTGGGCTACAATGCGAGCATAAGGCCGGACTGAACTACATAGTGTGACCCTGCCTCAAAAAACTAGGGCCTGGAGTTTGGCTCAGTGGCTTAAGTGCCTGTCTGGCAGGCGTGAGGTTGTGAGTTCGATCCCCAGTGCTGCCAAAAAAAAAAAAAAAAAAAAAAAAAAAAAGCAAGAATGTTGCTGTCCTTCAGTGGACAGGAGCAGACCAAAAGACAGAAGTTGGTGGCTGAGTATAAGGAAGGTGGCACATTCGGATGGGAACACTGTGTGCTCAATCGCTGTCCAGCACGCAGGCTCACAACCTACAAACACTGCAAACTGCTGCTGAAAGCAGATGAAATTCAGTGCCTGCTTTGCGGGTTGGTTTCACAGTTCCTTTGTACTTAGTTCTTAGCATTCGGGCTTATCTAATTGTAAAGCTGGTCAGCCACAATATAAAAACAAACTGCAAGGAAAATACATTGCATGCAAGGTGCCCAACTGAATCCCTCCTCAAGCATAATACACCACAGGAAGAAAAGCACATTTTGTTAAGTACCTGCTTTATCATTTTCCAGGCCAAAGGAATATGCTATGTGAAAATTACAGAAAAAAACTGAAAAGCCTCTTCTTGTTTTATTTGGAATCTTGCTTAAAAAGTCATACTTTAAGGCCGCAATAGAATGACTTGATTTGAGATTACAGCACGGAAGAGCTGTGAAGATGTCTTTTACTCTGGTAAGTGCAGTACCAGTCACTTAAAATAGTCAATCACTTTGATGCATAACATTATAAAGAGCTTTTGCACTTGACTGTATATGTTTCTGTATTTGGAAGCTGTAGAAAACAAACACACCTCAAAAGTCAGACAAGTCCTCTAACAAAATTAAAAAAATGCCCACTGACAGCTGTTTAATTTGTATAATGGAATTCACAATTTAAAAATCATATTTAAATCTAGAGCAACTATTATAAAAAAGAAATGTGTTAATTTTCACCTTTGACAAGAATATTTTTATAAATGTAATACTTTATAAAACTGATGTATATGTTATACTCCAAAATGTCAGTGTCGGAATCACTTTATGTACAGCTACAAGGATCCCAAGCAGCAGCGCATGAAGCACTTCTGCCGGATAGTGTGCTCACCGATACACAGGAGAACAAATGAGCTCCTTAATTCTTTGAGCAAATGTGGAGCCTGTGGCTCAGCTTTAATGGCTGTATGTGCAGTGTGTCTCCCTAATGGAAGAGAGTTCCCAACAAGGAAAAGACAATGGAGCGATTAACTCAGTGGGAATCAGCAATCGCGGGTGATCTTGTCTTTTCTAGGTTTCCAACAGGTGTCAGGTGGTTGCTGTGAACACTCCAGTCACAGCATCTTTATAGAGAGCAAACTGTAAAGAGGAAAGCCAACTGCCCTTTCTCAGGAGTTGCTGAGAATATTAGTGCTTTTACATTAAGTAAAATAAATCCGCTGAGAATATTAGTGCTTTTACATTAAGTAGACCTGGGAAACATTGAGAAAGTGGGATTTGATACTGGTTCTAGCCTTTCAAATGGGAGTGTGACTTGCTAATAAGAAATCATTAAGCACAGAAATGGCCAACTATTCCTGAGCTTGGAGGCACTGAACAACCCATTGTCTCTGTCTGACAATTGTCTCCATGCAAGGCCTCGCAAAGATTCAACCTCTGTATCCCTTCTGTCCTCATTTTTTTGATGATTTGGTATTTCCAAATCTCTATGCCAGCTTTGACTAAAAGAGAGGGTTTGATGCTCCTGGGGCCTGAAGATCAGAACCCAGTATCACCTTCTGTCTGCACCTGCCTATCACCTTATTTGTTTTTTTTTTTTTTTTCTTCTTTCTTACTGGTGGAATTACTAACTATGCAGTTTTGCTAGCAATTCTCAAGCAAGCGCTGGAATGTGTACAGTTCAGAATCACCTAGGGCACAGGACTTCAAATCACACACCCTTGGGAAACTCTTCCTTTTAAGGCCCATGTAGCTTTACTGGAACACATTTATTTATTAAGCACTTTATGGGTATTGTCACATTTAATCCTCATAATAGTCCTATGAGGAAATGCAGCTGATATTGTTAATATGCCTGCTTTTATTTATGGGAAATTGAACTTTATTACAGTTGCAGAGTTTACCCAAAGGTATTGAATAACAAGTGGCGAAAGCGGGATCCAATCACAGGCAGCGTGGCTTCTGAATCGGGGCCCTGTTTGTTGGCACAGTTCTCCTTGCCCTATTCCCCTTCACCTTCTCCTTCATCGATTCAAGTTCTCCTCCTTCTTCATCTTCTCTTTCTCTACCTTGTGACTCGTTACTGAGGATTGGGCACTGCTAACCCTTTTTAGCCTTCATAAAACATGGTCTAAAAACCAGTGTCAGGCTTCTGTTATCGGGGAAGAGTCTTAGATAGAATAAGTTACAATAAAATGCTATGCTGCTGGTTCGATTCCTTAGTCATGTGTATATCACTTATTAAGTAAATTGCTCAAAAAATACCTCTCTAGGGTTTGAGTATTGCAAAAGGATCCCATTACTTCCCGTCTTACTTGAGAAAGTGCTGAATGATCCCAGTGTAAGAGTCATCACTTGCCCAAAGGACAGCAAGTCCCAGAACAACACCAATCTGATGTGGGTTTGACATACTTCTGCAGGAGAGTTATCACACATACCCTCAAAAGGACTCATGTGCATGCTCCCTGCATAAAGAAAGGCAGCACAATCATGAGAAAATGACAAAACACCTGCAATAGAAATAGAATTTGTAGAAGCTTGGAGGAGCACCACCCAGTTATTACTTGGTAGGAAGACTTCACTGTGTTCTCTAAGGATCCTATCAGGCAGATGCAAATCGCTGAATAATTAAAAGAAAGTCATCCGCCAAAGTGCATAAAGAGCTTCTATACTATGCAGTATATGACCCCTTCTATTTCTTCTTTTGGAATGATTCTTGAAGCCACAGAGCCCAGTGTGGATTGGCTCTCAGGGCACACAGTGGCATTCCCTGAATTCATGTGACGTTTACAAAAGCAGTATTACAGCCAGCTCACAGGAGAGTAGTGCAGTGTCAGAGCACCACAACTTAAAATAATGCAAAGAGAATTTCAGACACAGAAATGTGTGTCCTTCTAATGACAGGACCTACTTCTCCAGCTCAGCATTTGACATTTGTATTGATCTGTATTGTATGGGAAGTGCTCATAACATAAACTTTCTCCTCTTAGGGGTTTAAACAGTAACAATGATATCACTGTTTTACCGAACCTCTATGATGACTCAAGCTCTTTTATTGTTAGAAAAACAATTAAGACAATTGCCTTTATTCATCGCGTTTGAACCCAGTAGTATAGTTCAGGAGCTGCACTGATAATCACCACTTCTGACTGTTCCATTTTAAAATTTAACATTTACTTCCAATTCTAAAAATAAAATAGTGTGTGTTCATTGTAAATAATTCAGGTAATAAACAGTGAAAGCAGAAAGCACATGTTGTCTATACAGCAAGTCCATCCTTTAGCTATAATCATCATTAATTTGAAGTAGATCTCACAAACCCTTCCTGTTCAGCCTTATCAATTCTAATCAATATTTTAACCATAAAAGAAAGGAAGATGCATCTTGAAAAAATGATAAGTTATTACATGATTATGACTCCTCCTGCTTTTCATTCTCTCATCCCTTAAATAACCACTGGCTGGTTCTTCCATGTCTGTACACGCTAAAAAGTTAAACATGAGTGCCTGTATGTTCAACACAAGCAGAAGTGGTACTCCAGCTCCACACATCAATTTGTTTTGCTTCACAAAATATCCCAAATACCATCAGCATAAGGCTACTTCATTTCGCTTATATGATGTACACACATTTTGCAATACATGACATAAAAAACATAAGTGCACCATAATTTATATTCAGTTCCGTACTAGTGGACCTTAAAGAGTTTTTCTTTTTCCTTTTTTTCTTTTCTTTTCTTTCTTTTTTTTTTTTTTTTTGTGGTACCATTCACTATTATGAATTGGTCCCTCTTGTACAAATATCTTTGTGAAATTTTAGTTGTACTGGAAATTTAACCAGAGAAGTGAATGCATGAGTACTTTTAAGAATTTTATTAATGATGCCTAATGTCCTTTTGGAAAATAGCCCAATTTAGAATACTATTAATGAGTACTAGTTTTTCTTATGTTTTGGTTGTACTGGCCTGGGACTGTTTCCAAATGAATTTAGGTTAGTGTGTGATTTATGTTGCTCTTTAATAGGGACAGTTTACAAAGTTGTTTATAGCAAGATAAACTGAGTTCTTATCACCTAGAAGGAAATCATAAGTGATCATCTGCTTTATTGCATTACTAATCCAAAATACATACAACTGTGGAGGGGGTAATGCTTTAATTCTATTTCAAATGCGATTTCTTAAGTTAATGTGACTTTCACTGGCAATTTTCCCAGATGCAGGATTAGGAAACTCAAGAGACAGATCCAGACATGAAAGCACCCCAAGGGGCCCTGGTCTGGAGTCCTTTCCACTCATGCCCTGGCCCTCCAACCTCAGCCGGAGAAAACCTGTTACAGGAGATGATCGAAATAAGCACAAAGCATTCATAAAACACTCTGAAATGAAAAGGCAGTGTGCGCTCTAGGATGTGATTCTGGAGTTGGAGAAAGAACAAGGACCAGAAGGGCAAGCACAGAATAGGTATTGGGTATCTCTAGATAGTGAGGTCAGAGGGTTGTTTAATCCTTCTTCATTGTGTTTATTTTGCTGTTTCCCACAGTCGCATGTATGGTTTTCTGTAATGTGGAAAAAGTTTAATTAAAAGACTTACAACATTTAAAAATCCAATTAGCAGCTAGGTAGAAGCAGAAAAGAAAACTACAAAGCCTGAATTGAAAGAAACAGAGGTCAGTGCGAATCATGATGGGCCGTGAATATTTAATGTATACTTAATGCTGGGAATGCTAAAAATGTGGTCTTTGGGAACTCATCACTTTCTCACCACACACACATGACCAAGATCAATCACCAAGTCCACATTAGCTGATAAACTATGAGTGTGGGGACTTACAGACTTTTGTTAGTAAAATGATGATGCTGTTCGCGTATGCAATGTGATGTCCTTCGACAGTGTACCACAATTCACTAAGGAAACTGACACATAACTCAATTCCAACATGATATTTATTTTCACTGATAGATGTCTTGGGAGGCTAAATTTTTTATTTTCATTTCATTTAAACAATCATAGGAGATAGATGCTGTTTTTATCATCCTGGTGATTAATGAAACTTACAAAATCCAGTAAGGCACTCAAAATTCCACATCAAAGAAAAAACGTCAACTATATTTAAACCTACACAATTTGACAGGACAGAATGTATGCTGAAATATCTGTGAAGGAAAAAGAAGTGAAAATATTAAAGGAACATGCATCATGGTCTGGATCACTTACACAGTCAAAACCTGAGCAAACGTATTAATAGCCCTGATCCATCCACCCTTTTACGCCTTCCAAAATGTGTGAATTGTTCTCCTGCCACATTCAAGGCATGGGGTTAACGTACAGTTAAACCACAAACTTTTGATACAAAGATGGCCAACTAAATTATCCATCGAATTTTGCACATGCAATTTAAAATTCACTTTTCTGAGTCTGTTTAAATGAAGACAAACAGGGAAAACTGGCTGGAATTGAAGATAGAACATCATTAACATGTACTTTAATGAGGAATTAAAACAGTATATTAGCTGTCACCTAAAGAAGGTAGTTGGCTAAAGAAAGAAATCTAAGGGTGGTATTCAAAGGATCCCTTGTGAATAGTTTATGTGCCTTAGTTTCCCCCTAAAGGATCTAGTTATTTAGACTTTGTAGCTTGTAAGCTACTGAGATTTAGTTTACTGCTGGAAGTGTACTCTCTGTTCACTTAGATCAGTTCACCATTTTACTGTGAATAATGAAATTATACATCATGATTTTTAACCCAATGATTTAATTATTAAATCAGTCACAATCTGACACTACCAGGAATAAAATTCAATATTAGTAACTTTTGGCAGAACACACTGACAAGCACTTTCATAGTTGATCTGGAAACTCCTCTGTAGCTTCAGTAGCTCCAGAACACATTCTCACCAGGGAATGATTCTGTTGGGGCTCCTCAGTACTATTATTTTCTCAAAAGACTTTTTTGGAGCTTCTTTTCCTGTTTCTAAAACATGTGTCATACTCTTTAATAAAAAAATCTGGAAATATTTACAGTTTATATCATCTAAGATCTTGGAGTTAACATCCAAGCATACGGCAATGAAGAAAACTCACACTCAGGTTAGCCTCACAGATTTTCACCTAATTTTTGACTCACAGAAAGAAATTTAATGATTTCCATTTTTAACGAAAACATATATATTTTCTGTATGGACCAAGTAGCATTTTTAAAATCTAGAAACATGAGATCAATTTGAGTTTACACTATTTCACTTAACATCTACTTAATTTTATTTTTCCAAATACACATCATTTCTTTCTTTTCCTTTTCCTTTTTTTTTTTGAATCTCAGCCCTAATGCATAATATAAAAAACCTATTAAGTTCCTTTTCTTTCTTTCTTTTTTTTTTTTTTTTTTTTTTTTTTTTTTTTTTTTTTGCGGCACTGGGGATTGAACTCATAGCCTCGCACATGCCAGACAGGCACTTAAGCTGCTGAGCCAAATTCCCGGTCCTGGTTTTTTGAGGCAGGGTCACACTATGTAGCTCAGGCAGGCCTTGTGCTCACGTTGTAGCCCAAGCCGGCCTCGAACTCACAACGCTCCGCCTACCTCAGCTTCCTGAGTGCTGGGATTAAAGGCGTGCACCACCACTCCCAGTTTAAATTCCATTTCAATTCTGAGATTTTAATTTCTTTTCAAAAGTTTTATTGACATCTGTAAGCAATTTATTGGGCTGAGGATTTAGCTCAATAGCAGAGCACTTTCTTAGAACAAAAGCCTTAGATTCCATTCCCGGAACTACAGAACAAAACAAACAAAACAAAACAAAACAAAATTTACCAAACATTTTCTATGTTCCAGGAAATATACCTAGGACCTAAATATACAAAATAAATATTGAGGTTGGCATTACTATTGGCATTTCACAAGTAAGAAAAGTGAGGCTTAATAGATTAAGAATCTCTGCCAATAAACTCATGTACAATATAATTGAGTTCCTCATCCCAGGCTATTGAGCTATCCAACATTTTATGCTTGGGTGGTTATAGCTCTGAAATCAAAGAACTAGGATATTCACTGAGAAGGTATCCTTGTTATCAGAACTCCTCTTTAAAACAGTACTATGAAAGTCATAATATTCTAGCAAATACAAAGTTGAAAAATGTAATTATTTCCTGTCCAGAAGTTGACACTATGAATGTCTGGATTATTTCCTAAAGGAACTGGATGAAGCTGGCCACATATCTGAGCATCACTGTAATACTGTGGAAATGTAGTGATTCTTGGGTGTTCACAGGTGGTCAGGCTTTGGAGCAGCCAGGGTTCCAGCCTCAGTTTCTCCACAACATTGGCTTTGCTGGTCTCCAGTGTGTGATTAGGGTCAGGTTTCTCTTGTAGCACTCAAAAGAGCAAAGGAGGAATAGGATTCTCAGACATAACCCAGGACACACAGGACTGTCTCCTAAGCACTCTTTAGTAAGAGCAAAGAAATTGCTTTCCCAGAATTTCTAAATTTCCTGCTTACAGCTTACAGGCCTTAACTGCGCACTGCGCATCTCAGCCTCCTCCTGTACTTAGGCACAGGTCTTTAGCTCTACATCTTCTGAATCAATCACTTAGCAGAACAGAATCTGGCTCCGTGGCAGCCTGGGCAGAGCGGCGGGAAATCGATGAGTGATGAGTACTGGTTTTGACACGCTGGGGCGAGCACTTAACCTTTTGGTGTCACATTTCCAAGTGGCAAAAGTGAGAATAATAATAACTACTTATCAAGGTTAAGGCGAGTTAATATTTAGGCTTAAAAATATCTAGGACATAAAATAAGTATCACTTAACTTTTAAATACGTCCATGCAAAGAGGAAGAAACACATGATTGCCATAGTGGACCAAAATTTCTTAACCACATTTTTGTTTGTGTTTAGAAGAACTTACTTTCACCAACTCCAAGTCCCATCTTTCTTCAGTTTCTATTTTTTATCCATCAAGGTTGCTACCGCCATTGCTGAAATCTAGTGATGTCAACCACACTGTCTCCAGTTCTTTCACACCTCCACATGGTGTCACGTCACATCCCCTTGTATGTCTATGTTCCTACAGCAGGGAATTGCTCAGACAATTGTTCCCGGAACACAACCCTAGTAGTAGTTAATATCCTTCCTGTTGTGGGCAATTCTGCTTTACTATCAAATGTAGCCAAGATCTTGACAAGAAATAAAGCTGAACTGAATTATTTTTCCCATCGTCACACCACGTCCTTTCTTTGTGCTGCACATCTTCTGTTCCTCTGACTCCCATGTTTCTGATTAGAAAGTGTTATTTGATAATCATGAAATATTTCAATATCATTTTTGTGCCTCCCCATTTAATCCCGCTATAGCCACCATGTTCCAATAATATTCCAGCCCAATTTCCAAAAATATTGCCATGATTTTAAGTAGCTCATGAAAGAACTTTATGCATGTATTTTAGTATCCATTAGAAAAAATGAAATCAGAATATTAAATTCATTTTATGGATATTATTGCTAATTTAATTTAAGTAAAATGTGAGACAATTTAAGGAAAATGCAAATTTTTACTTAAAAGGGTAGTAAAATGGATATACTAAACATCCTGGCTGTCTCATAAGAAATGACAGCTCTTGGAAACACTGCACTAATGAAAATCAAATATATCCACAAACACACAAAGAGAAAGACCTTCAGAGTACAATAGTCTTCGGTATTATAATAAAGATTGCATTTTATAGCAATTGAACTCTTTCAGTGTATGCTCACAAATATAATTTCACAAAATATTCCTTTAATTTAGTAAAATTATACCCATAAAATTTAAGAGATGAAGAGAAGTCCAGAGATGATATAATCCATCTCCTTTGCTCTTTATATGGGTAAAAATAATATGCCTAGAACTCTAAAGACAAGTCACACAGACAAGAGGTGGCACACCTTGGGTTGAAATCTTAAATCTCTGGATCTCCCAAACCCATGTTTGTTTGTCTGTTGTTTTTAGTGCTGTGCTTTTTCATTTGTTTTCTTTTTCTTTTTCTATGTTGGGTGGGCAAAATTGAGAATATAGTGCTAATGAGTAACTAGAAACCAGTTTCCAGGAGTAAAACCCCACACTGTACACACCATCTTCAAAGCCACTGTAGTGGTTAACCTTCATTGTCAACTTAACAGGCTTTAGAGTTTAGTAGACTACTCTTCTGGGTCCCTTCCATACTATCCATGCTCCCTGGCTCCTTCCTCTCTGGCACTGCTCCTCTGCCCTGCTTCCTGGCCACCATAGCCCAATGGGTTTTGCTCTGCCAGGCTCTTCCGCCATGATGGTTCCACCCTGGAGCCAGTCAACCATGGAATAAAACCTCTGAAGCCCTGCCCCAATGAGAAATGAATGCCTCAAAGATGAAAATGCAACAAAATCCAACTTCCAGTTTACATTTAATAGAGCTTCCTTATTGCCAAGTGTGCAAAATAGTTGATTTTTATAAAAGTTTTACTCAAGTGTTTTATTTTCTATCTAAGCATTCTCATTGAAAATGATCTGTGTATGTGTAAGTGTGGTGTGTTTGTGTGCTGGTGACTGAACCCAATGTCTTCACACTGAGCTATATTACCATCCTATTTTATGTATTTTTTTCTTTTACTTTGAGACAGGGTCTCTGTAAATAATTAAGTTGCCCAGGCTGGACTTAAACTGGTAACCCTTCTGCCTCAGCATCTCAAAGTGCTGGGATTGAAGACATGTGCTACCATGCCTGGCAAATAATATCTTGTTTTACCAGAACAGGAAGAAAAGCAGAGAAATTTATATTACATGTATCAATATACTCTTAAGAAATCAATGTCAGTATGTTTAACTTCAAATTTACTGGTTTCATGTACAAGCTGAACTGCCATATAACATCTTTCTCTTATTCCCAAGTGATCAATTTTGCTATGGCATATTTGTGCTATATCTTAAAAAGAAATATTTGAGAACTCTTCGCTTTCATTCCTAAAGTAAACCAAAGGTCATCAGGAGATGACCTAGAATTTTTGTTGCTTGCATCATTGTTCATAGGTGATGGCTCTAACAGATGGTAAAACCCCCAAACAGCTTAACTGAGCCCTCAGATGAAGTAGCGCAGGATTTTAATGAATGCACACTCTGAAACAAAGATCTGATAGATAAAATGCAAAAGCAAATTCTAAGCATTAAATTTATTTTTGCCCAATAGAGCTATAAATATTACCTCAGAGCTTGATTATGGTAAGACTGAATTTCTTTTTATTCATTGGATATTTATATTTGCTGTAGGGGTGGTGGTCCTAGTCTGCAGTTTTCATTGCATGACTATTCAGTAATGCAGACTATTAATTTCCAAGTGTATTGCTCTGTCTCATCTTGTTGGCAACTCACTTTCTTACTGCCTTGAATCTTTCAAAGCCAACCTTCATACACACAGTTCACAGATTACCCCATGTATCTAACCTCTTCCTCTGCTTTAGTTGTTCTATAACTTTTCAATACTTCCTTCATAATCTGTCAACACTAATTTATTTGCTTTTATGATTTATCCTGTTTAACAATTTATTTGCCCCTTGTCATAACACTTTAATGATGCATTTGTCGACTTCATTACAGGCAATAATCACTACTTTGTATTTCTCTAATCATGGTTCATTTAAATCAGTAGAAAATATAACACTGCCTGCTACAGAAAACAAAATTTTTAAAAAAGTTTTAAGAGCTGATGTCACTTTTTGCTTAATTAAACATTTCAGTTATGGACTGCAATGGGCTTATACTTTGTCTTCCCCAAGAATTCACATGGTGAACTTCCACCGTGATGGTATTATCAAGAAGGGCCTTGGAGACATTATCATTGCCCTTTCGTGGACAGTCACAGTGCCAAAGGACTTCCTATGAGGATGAACATCCAACTGACACCAAATCTGCTAATGCCTTGATCTTGGGGTAACCTCCATAAGTGTGAGAAACCAATTCCTGCTATTTGTAAGTCACCCAGTCTATGGTACTTTTTAAACAGTAGCCTAACAGAATTAAAACATGATTACTTGCTCTTTCTTGTTATAGAAAAAATTACATTTACAATAAAAACAGTTATCTTCATTTTCAAATGTATAGTTACAAAAGTTGTGTTTGAAATATATCAGTTATATTTTTTAACAACTCACAACATATTTCAGGATTGTAATATTTTTATTAATTCATTCAACATACATATTTGAAGTTAAATAGCAATTTATGCTGTTGTAGGTGTAAGTTTCTACCATTTACATGATGGCTTTGTGAAATTTTTTTTCTTTAAAAAATTAGAATAATAAGAATAAAGTTAAAATTTACTACCTTAAGGTGGAAATGCTTTTCAATGCATGAAACCGAAGCCTTTAATTTCAATGTTAATTCACATTGTAATATTCATCATCGGCAGTAATCATTAGCACTAGACTCCTGAAGTACTATCCCCAAAGATGCAGTCATTAATGTCCCCAGCTGTGTGACTAGATTTCTATTAGTACCAGTTTTGACTAGCACATTTTCTCCAAATAACTCAAAGCAATTACATGAATACCTTTTTTTTACAGTCGCAGTTTATATCCATCACTTAGGCTAGGTTACCATCTGTATTTTATAGATAGAAAGGAAGATGCAAATAAGAAAGAAAAAAAGGAATTGCTTAACAAGGATTTTAAGGATGAATAAGTTTGTGAAACCTATTTGGATAGATGGAAGGTAAGAGGATTTCAAGAAACACATGCAAAAGAACGAATACATCATACTACACGAGGCATGTCCTTCTCATACTTCATTCAGTTGTCTAAGCCATGACTATACCTCTGTTACTAAATAGTATATGGCCTGAACATACAGATGGAATCTATTCACTTTTTTGCTTCTTTGTTTCTAACATCAAACCTAGCATGAAACAGAGATTCAAAAATTATCAGGACTTCCACAGAATCAGATCGGTAAAAGTATACTCTCAAAGTCGCATGCTCATGCAGTTATGGCTGAAAATTCTCACCTTGTTTTCGTTCTTTCAACACAAAGCAGCATATTGAGGATGTAGTGTGCCAGGTATAAGGGATATGAAAGACTGACCATCCTCAGCCTTGAAAACCAGTTAGTGACACTGGTGACTTCACTGTTAGTTTAGATTTCAACCTGATTCGGAGAAGAACTAACTTCTCTTCCTCCTTCGAAAATCAGTAATGAAGACAGTCAGTGCATAACACACCTGTACTGTCTAAGTGGCTCTGTCTAAGTAGGCACACCTCTCTTGGCTTCTCTCCTGGAGGAGCAGGGATTTTCCTATTATTTTGATTTCTCTGACAGGCAGTGACCAGTGACCATTCTTCTCCCTGTTCCCTGCTGCTCCTGAGAGCATTGAAAGACAAAATGTGTAGTCCATAAGGATAGTTTATATATGTATAGTTTATAGGGATAGTTTATAAGGATAGTAACTAGAGGAGCCACCTCTTTTCCTGTCAGAGCTCTACTACTTATACCTTTGCTACCTTAAAAAAAATTCTCCACTATCTCAGTTACTTTCTTACTATAAATTGGAAGAAATGACTGGGATAACAGGATAACGCAAGTGAAGTAACTATCACAGTACCTGGTACATGACAGGCTTTTTGTGGCCACAAAATTCGTACCTCTCTTTCTCCTTTTCTCATGAATGAAAATTCTGCACTATCGTACAAGTATTACAGCCAACTCTTCCCAGGAAAAAACATAATTTAAATACATACAGGCAAAGCACACAAAAGCCCTGTCTTAATTACAGCAACCCAATCCAAAAGGAAGGTCTATATTCTCCTCTGAGAAGTTCCTTCAGCACCCAACTGGCAGGTCAATACCTGTTTCCTTACATTTTTCTTAGGAGTCCCGCTATTCACATCACTCTGAAGACTGCAGTCTGCCTTCTGTGGAAGCATTGTGTATTAATTCATGGCATTTACAGAGATGAGCACCATTGTACGCTGCTCGACCTCCACCCGTGGATGCTTTACATGCAGATTATACCATGCTATGCATATTCGAAAAAAACTATTCAGTGTTATGGGTAGTTAAAGCTACTATGTGCACAGCATTTCACTATTTGTAACGGTGCCTCTCAGATACTAATTTAGGCAGATGCGTTGGTCTGAAAAGAACACTGAACTTTCCTTTGGCTCTACCTGGAACTTTTGCTGTTGCTGTGACCCACTTGCCTAGAGTTAAACACATGGCATGAGGCTCTTTATGATATTTCTCCTACCCTCTTGCTGACACTTTCTCTGGTCTCACTCCCCCTCCGAAGTGTCTACTGATGCCCTTTCTCCCCAGATGCCCAGGAATTCTGTACTAAAAGAAGCAGCCTTTTATTGCCCATAGACTCATACACCTGGTCCCTAATCCCTGGGGCCTCTTTTCTGCTATTTAATGTACCAGTGCTCAAGAATTGTTGCTGTCCAGTTTCCACAGAAGGCTGAAAGCTGAACATTTCCTTTGCTTTACGGTGCTTGAAGCTCTGGCCGCATTTCTTTCCCACTCTTTCTATGACTAGTGTCCTTGAAGGGCAAGGGCTTCAGAGTAAAAGAAAGGTAAAATGTAACAAATGTCTGGTGATGTCCTGACACTCCTGTCCCTCATTGCTCCTTCCTTTCTGTCACCTGTGCTGAGTAGAAAGGGTGCCATTAGCAATCTGAAGAACGGTGACCACAGGAACACCGGACACTGTCGCTCCGCATGGTGAGACTGTGATGCTCAAACACCATGTGGTGTGATAAAATGGCACAGATTTAGGGGCCACAGACATGTTTAAATGTCAGCGACACTCAGCAAGAGATGTGTAGCTTCGTGCCATTCCATCCAGAACTCCTTCGGTGATGGTTGCGCTGTTACCAGTGCCCTGGCTTCCTCATAGCATTTCTTGTTCACTGCTGTTCTACCTCTGCATTCATTTCCTCTTGGTAGACTGCATGTGGATGGCCACTGAATTACGACGTTGCCTTTCCTTCACTTGTAAGCTATTATTTGCAAATATATATCTTTTTCTTTCTTTCTTTCTTTTTGTTTTGTTTTGTTTTGTTTTGTTTTGTTTTACCATTTCAGACCGTGATTGTCAGCACTGTATGGTGGTTGAGAATATGAGCTCCGGAATTCTGTCCTCATCACAGAATAGTTTTTGAAGTTTTGGAAGTTTCTTACAATATGTGCTTTGGTAATCACTTCTGTAAAGGAGAAAAATCTAATCATATAGCTCACAGGGTCATTGTGAGACTGAGTCAATATTTGCAAAACCCCAAGACCAGTAGCTGGCACATAGTAAATACTCAGTAAATGATATGATGATCAACTGCTAGAACTGAGATCTAGTTAAGGGGCAGAGTCTGATCTCTAACATGTAATATGTGACCGCTCATTGAATTCTATTTACTTGTAGTGTGATCAGTTAGGACTTTTAAGATTTCTGATATGTTATTCGTAGGTCACCAGATAAATCAACCTAAAGTGAAAAAAGCATTTGAGTACAAACAGCAGGATGGGCATAATGATGAACCTGGGTGATCAACTTGATCTGTTAGAGGGATGCCTGGAGATGAGCGAAGCACATTTTCGGCATCGCTGGATGGCTCATGGTGTTGTGACCTTGGCAACTGTATCTGGCCCCTGGTCTTTTCCTCTCTAGAACACGGCTCTTGCTCTGCTTCTGGGCTACCAGGTGGAGCATCTTTCCTCTGCCACATGCTTCTAGGCTGGGATCTTTGCTTTAAAGCCTGCTGGCCATGGATTGAAACTCAGCAAAAATGAAAAAGTAAAAAAGAAAAAAGAAAAGAAAGAAATCCTTTCCTCCCAGCAACATAAAACCAACTAATACAGACAGGTCTGTATGTGATAACACTACCTTCCCAAGCACTTTATTCGCTTACTTAAATTCTGAGTATCTTTCATAGCCACATCACCTTTCAATAATGAGCAGTCCACCGCAGTGCTTTTAGATCTCACTGAAACTTGACCTGCAATTTCATCTCATCGTAATGCCAAAACCCATATAAAACACTCAACAAATGATCTAATCGCTTAGAAATGTTGATGTGGTTTGTGGGGCAGCATCTGTGATCACAGTGTGGAAAACGCAACTACTCATTTTCTTTTTCTGCATGGGTAGGGGTGTGCACAGTCTTGAATCCAGTTTGTTCTCCTTGGTTTAGAACAACCAGACTCTCTCTAATCCATATACAAAGAACCATTCCAAGCAATCCAAGTTCTTTCTTCAAATTATGAGCTGTCTGAAGTACACAAAGAAGTATACCCTATAATAAAAACATACTAATATGTCTGTGACCTAACCTTTCTAAATTTTAGCATTTTTCTTTTATTCCAGCTTTATGTAAAGAAACAAAGCATTAGAGATATAATCATCTATACACTGCTCCTCCATTGTTTCTTTTTTGTTTCTTTGTTTGTTTGTTTTTCTTCAAAATGAAGAACTTATACAAATTTTATATTAAGCATTTTAATTCAAGACTTATACTTCAGCAAAATCAGTAAGTATTCTTACAAGCCTAGAGCTCAATTTTACTCCTTGAATTTTACATACGCTATCACACTGGATGCAACCTTCTATGTTTGACTATTTTTTTCCTTTATATTGTGTTTTTTTGCCAGGTGTGGAGGTAAATCCCTATAATCTCATCTCTTGGGAGGCTGAGGCAGGAGGATTGCTGTGAGTTTGAGGCCAGCCTTATCTATACAGCATGACTCTGTCTCAAAAACAAAAATAAACCAAAAAACAAATATTATGTTTTCGAAATGTATCCCAATTTACCTACAAAGTTTATCTCATAAATTTTAATTTCTTTATAGCACTTGTAAAAATAAACTGTACTTTATCTCCTGATTTTTTCTTTATGGATATTCAGAATAAAGTTTTCCTTATCCTTTACTCTTAGATTTCAGTACATGTCTTCTAGTACATCCTGCAAACGTTTCTTTATCATATGTATCTTTATTTTCTCCATGAGTGTGTGAGAGTCTCTAGTGCTCTACATCTTAGCCAACATTTAGTACTGTAAGACCTTTTATTCTCTGCAAATCAATAGGTATAACATCACATCAACTTAGCATTTCAGATTACATCTCCCTGATTTGTGTTCAGTTTTCTTTAGTTTAATATAAGCTAAATGAGACTTGACTAAGCATTCAATATGAACATGTAATGATTTCCTTTCTGCTGTATATATTTTAGTCTGTTTTGTAGACTTTGAAAAACCAGTACTGACAGATAATATTGTGTCAATAAACTGTTAAGATTATTTAATCACATATAAAGAGACAAGGGTACAAATAAACTACACCTTTCTCTTGTATTTTTCCAGTCAACATGTCACCATAAAGGAATACAAGCTGGTAGCACTGGGAAGCGGGCAGGTGGGTGCACACAGAAAAGAACATATGGTGGGATGGCTTAGATCGTCAGTGCTCCTCAAGGACCCATGTGCTACAGAGTTGGTCGCAAAGCCTCTGGTAATGTTAGGAGGTGGTGGAATCTTTGCAGGGTTGAACCTTGTAGCAGGAGATTATGTTATAAGGGGACAGGTCCTTGAAGGGGATACTGATACCCTGGGCACTTCCTGTCTCTGCTTCCTGGCTGCCATTATGGTGGGCAGTTTTGCCCCACCACACACTTCTGCCTTTCTCTTGCAAGTCCAAAGTCAACAGGGTCACATAATTGAAACCTCAGAAATAGTGAACCAAAATAAGCATTTTCTTCTTCCTATTTGACTTTTGAAGGTTCTTTGTCCCAGTAATGGAAGGTGACGACACACACAGGGAGAATAAGAAACATGTAAAAGAACTGAGTACTAATGTCTACTTATGAACGCTATAATTTCTTCTCAATTATACTGTCTCACATGGTATTCAGGAAATGGTGTCAGATAATGCAGTAATTGCAGTACCATGGTGATAATTCTTATAACTGTTCATGTTCGTGAATTAGGCTCAGAAACTACTATATTAGCCAGGCGTGGTGGCGCATGACTTTAATCCCAGCACTTGGGAGAATGAGGTAGGCGGAACACTGCGAGTTTGAGGCTGGCTTGGGCTACAACATGAGCAAGGCCAGCCTGAGCTGCATAGTGTGACCCTGTCTCAAAAAAACCAGGGCCAGGGGTTTGACTCAGTGACTTAAAGGCCTGACTGGCCAGGTGTGAGATTGTGAGTTCAATCTCTGGTACTGCAAAAAAAAAAAAAAAAAAAAAAAAAAGAACTACTGTGATTAGGGTTGACTGCTCTCCTTTTAAATGTGCAATTTTCATTACCTTAACTTCATTTTTATTGCATAACACTGAGTTAATCCTGGGTCCGTTGAGGTGTTTTTGAAGGTTCCTATTTGTAAAGCTAAATGTATGGGAGAGTTAAGCCAGATATCTACTTGATTGACTTTAGAGCTACCTGGGCGGTCACTAAGCCCCACTTCCAGGTGAGTCTGGGTGGGTCTTGCAGCTGTGACTTGGGTACTGTGTATGATCGCTGGCCCCTTTCTTTCCATCACGTTTTCCCTCCCTGGTTTGCGGCCACCACAAATTAAACAGCTTTGCCCCACTCTGCCAAGATGTGTCTGCCTTGGATCCAGTCTACCACATGCTACACTCCTAAAACCAGGAGCTACGTTAGACCTCTCTCCCTTTAAATTCAAGGTGCCAGATACTTTGCACGAGAATCAGCAAAGTTGACCAACAAATATAATGTGGTTCTACATCTTCCTTCAAAGGACATTTTAAACTAAACCAGTCCATAGCTGGATGTCCTTCAGGGGTGCATTGCTCACCTTAAAACCAAAACCTAACCTGTTTGGAACTGCATATGAAACCCTGTCCTGCCCGTGTTTCTCCTCATACCAAAGTATGACCTGTAACTCACAAACCTTTCTCTGCTTCCCATCATTGCTCAGGGTCTTGGTGCATTATCTCTTCTGGAAAGAGACACGTTTTCAAATTCCTACCACATATTTCTAGGTTGTTTGTTCGTTTGTTTGTTTTTGCGAGGCCGATTTTTCTCTGTCTCCATTGCCTGGTAGAAATCTCAATCTGTTTGTCTCTATGGCATCATAATTTGATTACATTCGGAAACAAACATCTGCCTTCACTAATCAACCCCCGAAACTCTGCGGCAAAGAACGCATCACTCATCCAGTTGCACAGAACAGGGTTGTCCATTCTTCCTCACCGCCAGAATTCACCATCAAATTCCTATCATACTCAACCTCCTAAATCACCCCAGGATTTACCTCCACTTCCAGCACCATCTGTAATCCTCACTTCTCAGCTCCCTGATTTGCCAAGAATCCCTAGCCCCACTCTTTAGCACAGTGCTTTTCTTCATTTGCAGTTTTGCTATTTGTAAATTAATACAGGGACCATCTATCTTTTTACATCAATTAGCCATATGGGTTTTTAATGTGCTCTATGGAGGACCAAATGCATAGACAACATCTCTAAGCACTCCTTAGCATATATTCACTCCATTTTAGCCTCTGTTTTTCTTTATCTAAAGCTGTAGACCGACCATGCCTAGTGCCAGCTGTCCCCCTTGCCTGCCCTCCTCAGAGGTGAGGGATCTCCTCCCCGTCACGTCACCATGGCTGCCACTTCCTTGCAGTCCCTTCCACTTTCTGGTCGTCTTCCTGACTGGACCATGAAGTCTTCACAAAGACCTGTCATCCATCACTTTATCGTGAGGAAAACCACATCAGTGCTTCAAGGACTCATTACATCTAATGAGATGATTATTTCTAAGCAAAGTAGTTTTAAGTTTAGTAGTTTGCTTTTTCCCTTTTATGTGCTTTTGAGTAAGTAATGTTTTTGCTTGATGTAACAGTAATATAGACTGCCAAAGAACTTTAAATATTTGTAGCCCAACTTTATAATTTACGGTGACACACTAAAACCAAATGTCACCAGGAATTCAAAGACTAAACACACATAATAGGAAAAAGATATCCCAGGATAGTGCTTTAGTGTTCCCTTTGTATTTGATATAACAAAGAAAACGCCACCCCGTTCCTTCCTGAAAGATATGTGTGTGTGTGTGTGTGTGTGTGTGTTTGTATTTAAGTATCAATTGCCATCCAGAAGACTTTGTGAGAGAAATGTATGAAAACTGTTATTTTCAGTGACACGCTGTGTACTGAGGAAGGTCAGTGATGGCCTGACATTTAGTTTAACCAACAAACCAAGCAACTGTCACAGTAAGTCCATACCTGCAGCAATGTTCCTAAAGATATATGCAAGAGAATATGTGTCAGCAACACTATGACTACAGGGTACTTGAACTGTGTGCATAATCTGTGTAACAGTGAACTTGGACATCCCCATGTAACGGGGCCCTTCCTGAATGTCAAAGTAGTCAGGAACCTTCACGCAATCTGGGCAAGTTTTTACATTCATCGACTATTAAAGAAGATCTTACAGAGAAGATGACACCATGAATTAAGTACCATAAATTTAAATTTTGAATCTCAACAGAATATGGTCATTTCTATATAAATAAATAAAGTCACAACTGCTTCTGTGTGCAAACAATACTTTAAGTCGCAAACAGAAATGTTCCACAAAATTTTGCTTCTCTTTGCAAATTCCACTTCGGGAGATGAACACAACCACTTCCACATTCACCAGAATCGCGGACCAAATTAAGTCAGTGAACCGAGGTATCACTGCATGTGAGAACTGCATTATATATGTGTGTGAGCTGTGTTACGTGTATTCCAAATGCCATTTTACCTGCCTCTAGCTGTGTTAATCTGAAAGCCAGTTAGGGGTTGCTGGTACAGCTCATTAAAAAGAAGCGTTAAAAAACAGGCATCAAATCTGGGATCCTTTCAGCTCAGGTGCCTTGCACTGCATCTGGAAGGTGACTGGTATACGATACATGGATCTAAACACTTGGTCTTTACAACATTATAAAAATATCTCATTCATATAATCTAAGATAAAATATATTCATGAAAGAAAAATCAGAATTTAAAAAAAAAAGAGAAACTGCTCTTAGACTAAGGTTTCCAGCTGGAAGACAATGAACTCCACGCAGCTATCAAAGACTTGGGCCCGCCTGGTATGCGTCTTTGCACATGCAGTGATTGGGGCCACCTTCACCGCAGATTTAACGAAGGCAAGCGACAGACTGCAGACGGCTTCAAATAGGAAGCCTCTAAAGGAGCAGTGCCAGGATGTGTGTTCCATCCTTGGCATGAGGGGTCCCCAAGAACTGATTAACTTCAGTCCTAGCACTTTATATGGAATGGGGGTGGGGGACACACACAGCAAGGAAGGGAAAATACACATGCGGTCCCTTTGCCCTGTTTGAACATTATTGCTGGCAGGCAGAATCTCAGTCTGTATCATTCTGTGAGAATTTTTTTTCCACGGGTTTACTTAAGATGAGACTCTTCCATGTCTTCAAATTCTTGCTTTAGCTCTAGGCTTACTGTGAACTCTACAGCCAGGTTACATAAATATGCTGGAGCTTTGATTTGTGTGCTCAGCCCTCCTGAGAATAGCACAGCCAGTAGCCCGCAGTTAAGGGCTTTAAAAATGTTTTTAATTCTGTGATACCATGTGTTTTCACAAAAACTGATGTGTGTTTTAGCTCGGTGAACACCCCTCGCCTCTATCCTGAGATGGAAGAGATAGTAGGAAGTAATAAAGCCTGCCCCTAAGTTAAAATGAAAAGGCATAGATGTCCACATGAAAAAACAGAAGATTTATTAATGGAAAATAGAATAAATAAAATACTCTCTAAAGTGTAAAAGACCTCTCAGCAATAAATCATGCAGCACAGGCTGATACGCAGCACTTATGGTCTTATCGAGGCTGTGCTGAAGGAATCCAGCGCACACTGTGAACCGAGACAATACACTTCACATTCAATACTCCAAGTTCGCTTGCTTTCTTTCTTGTATTGTTAAAACTAAGCTGGAGACCTACCACACTATGCATTTACCTGGACGCATATTCAAAAGAGCCCTGATTACACTTTTTGTATATTTTACAAATTATAAATAGGGCACCAGAACACATGGAATAATGCAGAGTTGACTTTTTTCTTTCTGAAGGGCTTGGACACAATGCTTTCTCTATTCATTTTTTCTTTTTCTTTTCATCTGCTTCCATGAAATGGGGCTCCGCACTTCAGGTTAGAATCAATTAAGCTGGTGCTCAGCTGTTGAGAGTCCAGGATTCCCAGAGGTGGAAAGCAGTCTGTGTGCGCCTCCCCTTCCTGCCGGGGTCTGAGGGTGAGTGTGAAGGAGTGTGCCCACGCTTTGGTGCACACGGTCTCAGCAGTGCTAGTGCAAGAGGCTCGGGAAGAATGAAAGGCCCTCCTTACACATGACCTACAATATTCTACCAGTGCTCCCCTGAAAACCCCTCATGTTAGATGCCTGCTACCCAGCAGGGACCCTGGTGACTGAGATGAAGGCAGCTGCGTAACAGCAACTTTTGGTAGGCGATGATTTGTATAATATGACTGAATGCTGCAGCACTGGCAGATGCGCTATAATTGCTAAAGTTCTCTTGGTTTAAGGTTGTATTTCTCCACGTCTTTTATTTCAGCACATAATACGCAGTAATCTAATTTCTAAAGAAACTGTACTACTTCAATGTTATACACAAGGACAAGAGTTGTTTCTTTCAGATTGTAATATGTGTGAATTCATTTTGAAGGGAGAACTTATTAAGAATGGAAGATGTGGCAGACCAACTTCCAAAGATCTGAGTCTCATCTATAGCAGATTTCCAATTCATTATTAGCTGAACTGGGTTAAGCAAGAATAAAGAAGATGGCAGCACTTTTCAGATTCTGAATGTCTGCAACACTAAATTTTTAGGTCAAGTTACCATTTAGATATTTGTCAAAATGGTTGCTGACCCTGTTTAGAAATCCAGATTGAATTTAGAAATTAATCAACACAATTACACAACCTTAATGAGCAGCAAGGATTAAAACACAGTGATTTCTGTGTTGTGGAAGGACAAATACACAGTCCTGATGTTTACATGGTGATATGGATAACAAAGTGAATTATTTGAAAATAAACACACAGCCTAAGGAATTGTCAACTCTTCACCCTCATCTTACTGACCCAGTATTTTTGACACAATTGAACAATGTCTACTTCATAAAATATTTTATCCCCAGTACCTAAATAAATAAATAAATATATTTTTTTGTAACAGCTATCGAACTCATGACCTCACACTTGCCAGACAGGTGCTTGTGCTGCTAAGCTAAATCCCTGGCCCCGAATATTTTCTTTATTGCTTCCAATACACTTTTGCCTCTGGTTACCCCTTGAATTACAGGGATACTCCTTATTTACCAGCTTTTCCTCCTCACTCTAATTCTTAATTTTAGAGCTGCCCTGGAACCCTTGACCTGGACTTACTGTCTCCTGTAACTCTGTCACTCCCTCCAAGATTTTAAACTGTCTTCTGGCTTTAAATGTCTATGATTAATTGAGGATTCTTAACATTTTTGTCTCCAGTCTGACCTGTCCTCTAAAATTTCAGATTTATAACTACAAACTCACTTGGATGACTAACGGGGTTCTCAGATTTAACAAGTCCAAGCTCCCAACCATTTCCCTACACCTACTTTTTCTGCTGTCCTTGTCTAATGTCAATTTCATTTCTTCCTGTTGCTCAAGTGAAAAGCCCAAGAGGCATCCACCACTCGCTGATTTCTTCCATGCCTACATCCTCTTCGTCAGCAGCTCCTGTCGGCTCTAGCTCAAGAATACACCCAGGATGCGACCCCTTCCCTCCTGGGCACCATGAACATGCAACTCCAGTCTGCAATCTCCTCTGGCCTCAGTGATTGCAAAACTTTCGTCTGGGTTTTCTGCTTTTACCCTGAACAATTTCTGGACCTTCTCACCAGTGATGGTATTGAAGTCTGTCAGGTTATGCCATCCTTGGGCTTCAAATCCTCTGCATAAGGTTGGCATTCCTTAACAGGAAGTATAAGACAGGCTCTGACCATGGGATGACTTGCCAGCATCAAGCAGCTATGATTGGAGCTGGAGCTACAACCTAAAAGCCAGCAGTGTCCTGGTGGCTCCCCATCTTCCTGCCGCATCTCCAGCTTCATCTCCCATTTTTCGCTCCCTGAGTTTGCTTCAACCCAGAGGCACCTGCTGTTTCACACCTTTCAGCCACACTTTCAGCTCAGGATCGCCCCACTGAAACACTTCCTGCTATTTCACTATTCTTGTTCCAAGCATGAGAAGCCCTTGCGCCCTTCCTTCTGTAAGACTTTACTTGGATGTGCTGTTCGCCCTCCCCTGCCTACCCAATTTAAAATCGTAGATCTTTATGCTCCCACATCCTGGCCCTTCTTTCACAACACAACACCAGCTATCGCACTGCATTACAGCTTTTAGTTAAATATTTCATTGTCTGTGTTCCAGCCTGGAATGAATCTCCGCAAACACAGAATTATAGAATTGCTTCTGTTTTCCAATACTATTTACTTCAAGAAGGGTCAGCATATAAGTCCTCTCAACAGTTTGCTAAATTAAGGCTAAATGAATGAAAAACAGTATACATACAAAGCTAATGAATACCAATCAAGGGTTGAGAACTGTCATCAAGACAACCTTACCCTATTCTAGGGTGCCACTTCTTAAATTGCTTCTTTTTTGTTATTTCAGGCAAATTGCTAAGTCCAGTAGATTCCATCTCTAGATTTACGAATGGAGCTAAGACTACGTAAACAAACAAAGTGTATGAGTGATGTAAACTTGGGCTTTTGGTTTTGATGAATTCAATCTCCTATGGCTTCAGGTAAATTACCTTTAAAATTAAAACAACAATAGGATGATGACTATCTTATTTTTTAAATTAATGAAGGAACACAGTGAGAACTGTCAGAGTTTTACCCAGCGCCTTCTTAGATACTGCGCCCTGCTCTGTCTTCTCACCGGGAGGAGATGGGAGAGGTTGTTCCTGTTTGGACTCCTGCTCTTTTCAGGTTTGCATTCACGAACTCCTGTCAGAACTGTCAAATACACCCTCTCCTGTATGCTTCACCCACTCACCTTTTCATTCCTTGCAAGCCCAAGGAGAGCTCCTCACTTAAAAAGGAGCCACGGGCTGCTTGTTTGTGAATCTAGTGGGCATTTCCAGCCTTCTTCCTACCTGATGTTTCTCCAGCAAATGAGATCTTTGACCTCCCTGATCCTTAGGAACTTCCTCCCTGGTCACATTCATTGCCTTTCTCCTTTCATCTCTTTACATAACCTTCCTGAGTGATCTTACTGGCATTATGAGAAACAAATACGTTTGCTAAATTTATTAACAGTCATTTCAGATCATTCCAATTTTCAAGTCATGAAAATATTAAAGCACTAAATTATATGAATAATTCATAAATATATAAGTATTCATATATATTTATATATTATATGAGTAGTTA
Source organism: Dasyprocta punctata (assembly GCA_004363535.1). Lineage (NCBI taxonomy): Eukaryota > Metazoa > Chordata > Mammalia > Rodentia > Dasyproctidae > Dasyprocta > Dasyprocta punctata. The sequence continues at coordinate 40,004 of RJWM01004420.1, read as the reverse complement.
TATGAATAAATGAAAACTTTTGTTAAATGATTACATACCCTTCCTGATTGTCAGTCATAAGTAATATCATATTAATACATCAGTACCTGCTAAGAAGAATCAACAATATACCCTTCTGGCCTTTTAATATCATGCTGCAGAGGATATCTGAGTGAGTTTCTCTGCTACACTTTGGGCATGAAGCACTCATTTCCCCAGCCAGGAGTGCTGGCTTGTGAAAGCTTACAAGTCACTCCCAAAATGCTGCTGCATAGAAGACCGTATTCCTTCGGTATGGATAGTCCATCCACTGGCCGGTTAGGCCTACAGAATAAAACAACAGTTTCCTAAAAGTCAGACAATTCAGGAGAGACCAGCTCCAAAGCTCCTCTTGATATTACCTGATGCCTCTTTCACATGGCATCACAGGATTATTCTCTCTCTCTGTCTCTCTCCCCGCTCTCTCTCTCTTTGCCAAGTCCTGCCTCCCTCACTCCCTCTAACTGCTCCTCCTGCCGTGAATCTCCACTTCAGATGGGTGCTTCAGGTATGCACCATCTCGAATTCTTAGGATCCTCAGTATTTATGCTACAGAAAGGCAGCAGAGTGTGCTTTCCCAAAACGTGCCACTTTGGCAGAAGGAATATTTCCAGCTAAAGGAAGGTGATAAAGAGCAGAGTAAAAGAGGATACCCTGACTTCCTCTTTTCTGTAGTACACAGAGAAAATAAGCATTCTTGTCACCAGACACAGAATCAAGACGAAAAAATACCTGCACAAACAGAACTTGTTAAAGTAACTCTTGCCTTCCTTAGCTTCTTTATATATTTTAGTTATTTTTTTTTAATTACTATTTTGTTCTATAGTCTGGAAGCAACTGGATTTTGCTACCCCTTTACATCCACATTTTCTTAGGGGAATTTCTTCGTTTATTAAATCAAACTTATATGCTTTTCTCCTGTTAATCTGCTTGACGTGAACTTAATTCAACCCCAACCACAGAAGAAAAGAGGACGGTGATAAAGTTTTGCTGTTCCTACACTATTTCCAGTAGAAGTGGCTTAGTTTCAATCCTTGAACTGTCACTGAATATTTGCCACTTTGCCTTTACACCACCGACTGTGATAAACTGAAAATATTCACCATAGTGAACCATTAAGGCATGACAGCTTGCTTATACTATAATCTGACAACCTTCTTTAAAATTTCAGAATATGGTACTAGAAAAAAAAAGTGCAAGATAATGCCTTCCCAACGGTGAGGTCATGTGAATGAAAATTTTATTGAGCCGCTGATTGTAGAACTTCACAGAAGTAAAGGGAGAAAATATAGACTTTCATTCAGGAAATCAATTAAGACTTACCATTTCTCCTTAACAAATTGATTTTCATTATCTGCACTAGAATGTTAGCGAAATGATACTGGAACATTTAATTATATTTTATCGCCATCATGCACACAAGGGCACATGCACTGGTCTGTACAGTACGTACAGTTACAGAGCTGGTTAAAGAGCTCTTGAACAAGAGAACAGTCTCACTTTTTAAAATAGAAGCTATTTAAACACCTAGATGTATTCTCTTTAAAAGGTTTCAAAATAACTCTGAATGACAAAAAATAATATGATGAAATATACATGCCAAAGATATTCCAGTTAAAGAAAAGCAATGCAAATATCAACCCAAATGCAATTTTAGGCAAAAATTCATAGAAGGCTTATGATCATTAAGTGATAGCAGACCAAGAATTCAGATCGTTCATGATCCTGTTCACACACAGCAGCACAGAACAAACATATAGGCGACAGTAACTATGACAAAATCCATTATGAAATAGTTAGCACATTTAGTTATATTTTATAGCCCCAACTCTAACACACACACAAATACCTATAGAACTGATAATGCCAAGGAATATGGACACACATAGCTATATAAATTTAGACTCAAATACAATTATAAAAGCAAATTTGGTTCTTCAGTAACACTAGTCACATATTAAATCCTCATTATCAATAAGATTAGTGCCTATCATGTTACATATATCAAATATATCATAGAAGTTGCTTCCATCATTGCAGAAAATTCAAATGGACAATGGTCTTCCAGAATATAAATCAAAATTTTGACAGAAAAACCAAGGATGATCACTGAAGACAATGTTGCTTTTCTTTGTTTATGAAATGACTTCTCATTTTTTAAAGACCTGAAATAATGAGTTAATTGTACTAGCTAAAATTATTTTACAAGGGAATCTCCAGTCCTTAAGTAACAGATATCTTTAATGAGCAATTCTGTGAATGCTAGTTTCGTGTAAGTTTATATAAATATTTACTTCAATTATGGTATCTCCCAAAGACATTGATTTTGAGGAAAGCAGAGCAGACCAGTTAAATGTCGTGCTAATATGTCTTATCATGGCAAGAAACTTTGCATCCCAGTACCCATGATTGTGTCTGCCAAAGCACGCACATTAAATTCTTAACCCTGAATACCTTGAAATGTGATTAAACTTGGAGACAGGGTCAATAAAGTGATAAATCAGTTAAAACGAGGTTGTTAGGTTTTTACGGCTTAACTGGTGCCCTGTCCAATTCACGCTGGATTCCCACACCTCACTACCTCAAAATGTCAGACTCGTGAAAGAGGTGAGTAAGTCAAAATGAGATTTTTAGAGGCCTAATCTAGTATGAGTGGTGTCTTCATAAAAGGAAGATTCACACACGGAGACATGGAGGAAAGCTCATGGGAAAAGATGGAAGAAAATAGTTATTTACAGGGCACTTCGTTCTAGGATTACTGACCTCCAAAATTCTCAAACATGAGTTTCTGGCTCTTTGCTATGGTAGTCCCAGATAAGTAACACGCCAGGCTCACCCTCCTGGCTCACTATGCTTTCTCCTATGGGTCTAACGATAATGGGATGCAGTACTAATTTTAGTTGTATTATTTAGAAAAAAATCACAATCACGGCCCTCAAAATGCAGTACTTGTTTTCAAAATAAAATATTACAAGGCACTGAGAACTGCAGAACTTACACTGCATACGGGCAGTACTCTGGAGCCAGGAGAGTGTTCGCTTTTATTAATGCTCTATTGCTCAGTGCCCTCAGCTGAGTGCTGAAGGGACAGCGCAAGGGGCTGGCATGGCTCTCTGCAGCATGGTGGCTCCTGCCAGTGGAAGCAGAAACTCTGCTGGGAAGAGAGTTGTAAGGAGCCTCAGCGCTGAGAGTCCAAGGTAAAAAGAGAGCTATGCTTAAAGACTTTGAAAACACCCTACCATTACCAAGGTGACTCTCAGACCATGTGCTTTTAGTGATTTCAGACTGAGGAGCGTATCACACACCAGAATCTCATGAGTATATTGAACAAAAGTAGTTATGGCTAATGATACAATTATAGCTGTCGATATGCTTACTTAAGGAACACAAACACTTTGCAGACAATTAGCTTAACTTTCCCAACCACATTATGAGTGAATATTACTACTCCAATTTATTAGCCCGGGAACCTGAAGTGCAGAGAAGGTGTAGAACTTTGCTAAACTTATTGAGGCACAAGCAGCATTTTAACCCATTTTTCATCTGTGTTTTTCATGGCTCTGCTACAGCTCAGTTTGCAAATGGCTCTATGTGAGTGCTTGTTTTCAAGCATAAAGTTAGTCATAGATGCATACAGAGGAAAACATGAATCAGGTCAAGTTCAATCCACATGTGATGTGTTAATGTTCATGTAAAGGGAAAATTTTAAAGCTGTAAAATCTGCAGTCTTTACCGTTAGCTTTTCCAGCTGTACTGTGGTGAGACAGGGTTCTCCTTCTCCAGTGCAGGACAGCCAGGGAATGTGGTTGGAGGGAGGCATCAGAAGGATTGCCTCTCTGGACTGGAGCATGTTGATCAGCTGAATAGCTACACGTATTTTCTCCTTAAAACAATTCATTATGATGTGAATTTATTCTTATTCATGTTTCTGTTTCTATGTAATTTTTCACAACAGATTCTCAATATGTTTCTATAGACATACGAATCCATCCTCTTTTGGATGTTTCTGGGAGCTGAACAATATCGTATAGCTCATCTTCAAGTTTACACAAAATATATGAGGTATGATAATTTGAAAGAAGTCACTCAAACTACCATACTTCAAAATCAATTTCCTTTTTAAAAATTACAGACACAAAAATGTGCATAAGTAGGTCATCATTCATGTGTTTATGTATATATCCCCAGTGCATATGTATGCTATGCAAATTTTTAACTGACCAAGTATTTATAAGGAATAAAATGTTATGGAATACATTTTTATCAAAATTTATTCTTTTGGTAGATAGACTCAAACATACATACATGCATACATGTGTATCTTACTCCAAGTACTATGCTGATTAAAGGAATTTCTAAAAATAATGTAATTATATAAAAACAATTATAAAAATAAGAATTACAAAGCAGAGCCCATTCGTATTGTCTGAAGAGCCATATAGATTTCTCAGGAAAAATATCAGCCAACACCGATTAAAGACTTACTGGGTGTCAGGAGTCACGATAACACATTACGTGTGCCATCTCCCCAGATCTTAACAATGATTTCGACAACATTTTACTCTCATCCTGCAAAACCCAGAGGCTCGCAACTTGCCCAGCTGCCACTGCTGGTGTAGTGACTCTGCTGGTGTGAAGGCCTAGGATCCAGAACTCTTTCAAAAGCGCCAAACTGAAAAGTGCCGGTAAACTGAATGTAATACACATTTCCAAATCATGCATCTTAACACAGATGCCTCTCAATAAAATACCTGCAGTATGCATCTAATTTGCCTAGATAAATACAACAATTTGATATGAATATAGTGGCCAAAATAGAATGAAGTAGAAGACTCAATGGTGATAAGAAAATGGAAAATTTTAATACTCTATTCCTTTGCCACACATCACAACATAGAGGAAATGCTTAGACCTGTATGTTTTATTAATATGCCATCTTATGGAAGGATATTATACTACCCTAAATGTTTTTGTTTGTTTGGTTGGTTGGTTTGGTTTGGTTTTTGTACCAGGGATCAAACTCATGACCTCACACTTGCGAGATAGGCTTTTACACCCCTGAGCTAAATCCCCAGCTACTACCCTAAAATGTTATATGTCATTTATGTGATGAGACTATGAACCACGAAAGGAAATAATCTAAAGTAATTCAAATAGCAATATTATTAAGGCAACAGGAAAGGCAGCCCTCATAAGAGTGGGGTATTAAAGCACACCCATCAGAAAGATTAACTTAATTACATTGTTAAGACTGAAAATGATCTTTTGAAAAAGGCAAACCTACACTTTTCCTATATTTAATGACTAATTTCTGATGACTATAATTAGAGTTCATTGCTTCACTTCAAAAATAGCAGTAACACTTGAAAGTATTAACTCTATTACTCTTAAAAAGACACAACAACAAAATTTTGCCAGTAACACAAAGCAGTAAGTCACACAGACTGATACTCACTTACCCTTTTTATACACACAAAGTTGGTTTTTCTCTCTATGTTACAGTACTTACGGTATTGTAGGAGAAACACTTTGAACTCCAAAGATTTCATACTCATCTAAAGTGCGGGCTCACACTGTCTGTGGTCCTGCTATCACAACCAAGTGACAGGAGTGAGTCCATCTGTACTCCAGAGTAGGTTTCTAGCATTTTCTGTCTTGGTCACATTTATCATTATTTCTTTTGGTGTTGGTTCCTCATGGCCCAAATGAGGAAAAATCTGTGTCACTTAGGGATAAATTTATACTGCACAAAAAGGAATTGTGGCTGACACTTAGTAAGTTACACTGACACACCAGGTACCTGCCTCTTTCTGACTCTAACAAGCATTAGATAGCAGCAGAAGACACACTATCCTCCCTCTTCCTCACCCTAAGGTGCTCCTCTATCAGCTCTCTACAAACTTGGACCTGCCAGCATTAAAGTTCAAACCAGCTAAATAGGTACCTTGTTACGGTTGTGCCAACATTCAACGTATTGTGTTGATTTCTGTGAGTACAAATTATAGCTGAGTGAGTAAGTCAGTTCTGTTTTGCATTTCCTACAGGATCTGGGAGAGCGACACACACTCAAGGAACACTGAACACGATTTTGAAATGAAAATGAAGTTATAGCTGCATATGAAGAGCACAAAGTATTAACAACCGATTTTGAGAATTTCCACGTGCTTTCAAAATGCTGCAACTGATACACGTTTGATTTTTATGCCTTCTCTGTTTGAAATAAAAGAGGGATCTTAGGTTAGTATTTTACAACGAAGACACTGTCACCAGTGTCCACTCAGAAGGACAACTGGCTGCAGGACTGTGGGGAAATTGCAGTTGTATGTTTCTTATCTGATCTCTGGGTCAAAGAAACAGTGGATAGGTCTTTCCAGCCTCTCAAATTAAATAGAGCCGTCCTCTCTGTCCTTAAGACACCTCATTCTCTTGGAGGCTACCACCCTTGGGTTTACTTTTGGTCTCAATGAAAGTCATGTCTTACTCTTTCTGGGTTGAAACGTGGCATGATTTAGCCCGGAGGCAATTTCTGTTCTATTGCATTCTTTTTAGGCCTCCACATGCCCTCATGAGCAAAGCTCTTCCTGCTTACTGCAATGTGAGAATCTCCATCAAAACAGGGAGCTATGAGGAGCAGTGAGATATTTCACAAGTACTTGGAAAACCTATGAATCTCTACCGGGAAACAGAATATATGAAGAACAGCTTACTTCTTGATACTCTGTTCCTGAGTTACAATATGGTTTAGAGACAATCTACTTCTGGAATCCATAAGACAGCTATAATTCTCATTTAAAATAACAGGAATTTGATGTCTAATGCTATTGAACTAAAAGGTACATTGTTAAGAAATCGCGTATGCTAATACCGGAAGGAGGAGCTCAACAGGTAAATTAGTGATACACAGAGCACAATAGGAATCAATGTCAGGGAAATAGTCTTTCCTCTGTTAAGGACACTTATATGATATTTTTAAAACAATGTGCCATTGCTCATATATATACGAAACATTAAACTTTGTACACAAAAAGAACCATTTTATATATAGAGAGAGAGACACAGAAAGAGAAAGTGAGAGAGAGAGAGGGAGTTAATGCAAATACATTAACTCCCTCTCTCTTTCTAGAAACGCTATCCATTTGAAATCCTCACTTTCCATATAACCCTACGAAAGTTCATATTATCATTGAAGCTGGCCCAACAGGTCTAGCTGTATAAGTTAATTTTTTTTGACAGTAGAAAATGTTTCAAGATTTTTGAACATTTTCTTCATTGTCAATATAAATTTGACTAAATTTATGTTCAATTTTTTTCATTTTTTTACCATAATTATTATTTTCTGCTGTTCTAAGTAGCCCCAATTTATTCTATTTCTTTCTGAGTACAAAATATTTTCTTGACTTTTTTCAAGCACTAAGTACATTTGTATGCTTACTTCTTTTCAAGTGGATCTCAGAATGGATCAAAATTAAACACATATAGGCACATTGACACCGAAGTTACAAATTTTCCTTCCTTGTATGGCAAATACAATTAGATAATAAGTTTGGAACATTTTGTGTATCAGAATACATTTGAAGCTTAATGTATTACTTCACTAAAATATATTTAAATCTACCCTCTCTGTCTGATTTGCCAACATGATCCAGTGTATTAGTTTTCTACTGGTATCTTAACGAATTATCACAAACAGCTGCTCAAAACACTTTAAATTTGTTATCTTCTCCCTGCATAGGTCAGAAGTTTGCTGTCACTTTCCCTGGATTGCAATCAAGGTATCAGGAGGGTATGTTCCCTAGCTCCCAGTTGTTGCCTACCTCCCTTAGTTCTAACCCCCTTGATTCCACAACCTGACCTCTCCACTCATTTCTTAAGTATCACGTTTTTCTCTCTTCTGAGCTCAGTTGTATGAGGTTCACAAATTTAAATACGCATAAGAACAGCTTGGGTGCACCTAGATAATCAAAAACTTTCATCTTCATCAAATTAGCCAACTATCATTTACCAAAGAAAGAAACCTATTTGCAGACCTCTGGGATGAGAAAGGATTCAAACAGCTGTATGAAGCCCATACTCTGCCTTGCTGGGTATAATTTTATCCACAAAAGTATCACAGTATTGGACAAGACATATGACCTAAAAAGTATTTTGTTTCCTGAGCATCACTAGTACAATCTTATCCACAAAAACACAATACTGGAACAGATGTATTACCTACAAATTATTTTATCTTCTAGTTATATGTCCATAATAAATTATTTACTATCGTTCTATAGAAAATACATTTTTTAAGGAATATCATGGAAAGAAATTCATCAAAAGAAGTATCTGTTAAGTAAAAATGAATTTAAATAATAACTCAATTTTGTAGCACTTTGTTATGGTTTAGATCTAAAATGGCCCCCAACGCCGTCCTCTGGAGGTCTGAGGTAGTCACGTGGGCTGTGATCCAGATGGGTATGTTCTCATCCTGGTCTTCCCTTCCCTCCAATTCACGGCTGCCACTAAATGAGTGACCTCTGCTCTGGTTTTTCACCATGCTATTCTTGCCCTAGAGCCAGCTCTCCATGGACCAAATCCTCAAAAACTGACAGCCCAAATAAATCTCTCCTCCTTTAAGTAGTGGGTGTCCTGTATTTTGTCTCAGTGACAAGAAAGTGACTGATACATGCTTGTATTTAGAAAATAATTGTGCATTCATAGACAAGAAAACAGAAAGAATTATTTAATATACTTATAGCATACATTTATTAGATTGCACCATCTCTGGGGTACCAAGAGATGGTAGAACCAAAGCTAAATCTAGATGACAACCAACTGACTCCAAGTCAATCACACATGTGCACAATCACACACATGCAGATATATGGTCAACAGAGTATCTTAGAAATTTTAAGGAATTAGACGGACTCAAAGGAAAAATCACCAAACTAAAACTCATGAAGCAAAGTGAATCCAACAGCACGAACTGTAAGAGACAGTTCCTATGACAAGATAAATTTTAGACTTGCCAATCTCAAAATAATACTGTTAAATCAAGTCATATATAATACAGCACACTCTGATATTTGCTAAGCTCAGTATTGCTTGCCGTGCTGGGCCAAATACAGAAATAGCACGGTCAGATCCTTCTCTGCGAAAATATGTCAGTCTCTATCTTGTTATACAAATCACAATTATCATTATTTTGACAAAAGCCTGTCATATTTTAAGTAAAGAGTGAAATTCCAACTGTATGTCATGAAATTTCAGGCCACTGTGACTTATGACCTGGGGAGTCCGTCATTAATCAAATATATTCTGCCCTGAAATTGCCAGCAAGAGCGAAGGTCTTTCATTTGTGATGGTTTGTGCTATTATTAAGGAATATTTCAGTGGTTTTTAAATAATTACTCCAAGTAGATAGAGAAGATAAGAAGATGAAAAGGAACAGGAAGGTCTAAGTGCTTCTTTACCTAGAGCTGAGATGTGCATGCATGCGTGTGTGCAGGGGAGGGAGGTGATTTCTTTTTCCTGGGTAGGGGCTCAGCTTTTTCCAGCATATTATCAAAATGTAGTGAAACAAGAGTAATTTATATCCATGCTATGGTCACTTTAAATAGTGGCAAAAAGCAACACTGAAAAAATAATTTTAAAATTGGCAAAAATATTTTCTTTCTAAACAGACCGATTTTATATATCTGGAAAGAGAATATATATCTTTGTCTCACAATTGAGTTGCTTAGTGTAATTATAATTCTTACTATTAATTTGTCGATGAATCTCTTATATTAACTATCAAGGCTTAATTGTATTCTAATATGCAGTCCACTGAATGCTTTATTGTTTGTTTTTCTTGCAATTTACATTACCACATTAATAACTATGCAGATAAGAAAAAAAGCAGCACAAAATCTCATTTGTTATATTTAAATAGAACCCTGGTCACCTATGCAAAGTTTTGTATAGCTAAGTCTCCTTAATTTCTTTAAAAATAATGTTCATTAAATGCTATTTCCAATATCCTTCCTGTATTACCTATCTCTATTTTGTGTCTCCTATTCTAAGTTCTTTAATTATCTTACCTGCTGATGATTTTGAGCCACAGGGATAGCAGTAAAACACAAAGAATTCGATTAAGGCAGAAGGAACTCAGTCTCCCAGTTTTATGTAGAGGACTGACCTCCTCTAGCAGAAACTCAATGGATATCATTTACTGTTACTCAACATAAAAACACTTCCTTCAGTGACTCTGAGGTTCTTTTCACTGTGCAGTCCTCATGCCTACAGTACACTGAAATAGCTGCTCTTTGAGATTCCACAGCAGAAAATAGTGCTTTCTGTTCTAAAGAGACTCCCTGCACTTGAATTCCAGGTCTCATCTTCTCACACATCAGCAGATTCTATCTCTACACTCGTCACCTCCAGCACCTTCAATGATTCTTGTAGCCTGAGCTTTTTATCTTGGATTTTCATACGTGGTCTCTTGTAACCTTAAAAAAGCACTTTAGTTGAGTCTCCTAACACCTCTGTTTCTCTGTATATATCCTTAGAAAGGAAATCTCTCTAAGATCACCGCAAGTCCCCTTCTCAGTCCCTCTGAAGTAGGGGCTGTACTTAATCAGCTGTACTTTATTCTGTTAGCAGACTAGTCTTTTTTTCTTTTTTATTTAAGAGAAAAAAGACACATATAAAAAAGACAAAAAGCCAGAGACAAACAAATGACAACAGCAAATCCACAACAGTAACATTATAGGTTTACAAAACAAGATGATAGGAACTTGACAATGGTTGCAATACTGCATATCATTACCTTCAACACGATTGTTTACATTAACAGATATAGACATGTAAAATTGATCTAGTCATATGAGTATTAACCGATCTTTCTCAATAACTAATACATTCAACAGTATAGTCATTTTAGTGAGCAGACTAGTCTTCACACTGATGGGAGTTATTTCCATCGTAGCTTGTGGTGTGAGCTATGGTTGTCTGAGAAAGGAAGTGAAAGACTCAGAGATGCTTGGCTGCAAAGCGGTTCTCCAATGCTACCCCACAAATCTGTGATTCAGGGTGCACTCCTGGGCTGGCAGTGCACCGCACAGCTCTGGGCCAAACAGACACGAAGGTTAACGTCACTGGCTGCAAGGGGTTGACATGGTGACCCTGGTCTCTTTTGCCTGTTATGTAAGAGATCCCCATTTCTTAAGCACCCATTGCAGAGGGCACTGGTCCATGTTTAAAAAGTAATCTGTGCTTCCAGCTTATTATTCATGGAGATTACTAAATGTTTCTTTCAGCATTCATCTTAGAGTAATTGGTTGCATTCTTTTGTTCTTCATAGATGATACATATGAGACAGCTTCAGTGTTGTGAAATATATATTTCTGCCACTTCCGTGCTGGCTTCAAAGACATCCTGTCCCACTGGGATATAAAACCCGAAGGTAACTGAAGAACAGAGGCCATTCTACTCACCCTAGCTTTGCTTAGAACCATCCACAAATCTGGTAATTATGACTTTTGAAATACTCCAGACTTCTTTTATTTTGTCCATTTTATTCACTCTAAGCTGCTACTTTTCTGAACTACACTCAGAAATTAGTTATTTAGGCATTTTGACTTCATTTATGGCATTCTGCTTTCTTCATCTAATTTAGTGATTGACATCCTAGTAGGCACGAAGTAAATCATCATTATCTGAATTATCCTTTACATTTTATTGGCTAATTTTTTATTCCAGGAGAAAAAGATCATACATAATCTCATAATACCAGAAAGTATTTAATGACATGCTAAATTTCCTTTTCTTTTCTTTAAGCTGGAAAATCCCACTTTACAAATACAAACCCTTGAACAGTCGTGTGTGTTGTGTGCATGTGTGTATACAGGGAAGTATTTTGGACAAAGCAGATCATGTCACATAAACTACTCCACACCTAGGTTTTCCTTTACCATTTTACTATATAATGGGCATCTTTCCACATTGATCCATCTACATCTATCATAATATTTTTAATGAGCACGAAGTAACATATCATTAGTGTGGAAACCCCATATATTATTTTAACAATCAATAATTTTAAACCCTTTTTAAAAAACTCTACTCATTAGACTAGTGAATACAGGAAGATACACAGAACTTGATGGTCCAGTGAACAATACTGCTTATCCTTGATGATTCCACCATCTAATAACAGAGGTGTGTCCCAGATAAAGCAGGAGTTGATAACAGAACACCTGGTTTCAACATAACACATCAAGCTTGACTACAGTTTTTGATAGGTTTGAGTCAACTGACAAGAATGTCACACTGAGATTTTTCAGCTCAAAGTCACCTAGCATGCACCAATATTTTGCTCATTGGAGAGTGGAGCTTTCTCGGTGTGCTACAGAATATCTGGGACGTTTCCTTCAGCTACCTGACGTGTGCGACAGACCTCAAAATGCTGAATGCCACAATGCATCTTGTCATTCAGAGCAGGCACCCTCAAATTCATTGTTCTTGCTTTAGTGTAGCTGACACAAGAAGGCTTAGAAAAGGTCTTTTTTTATTTACCCTAAATGAACATTTGAAGGACGCCTTTAGAGTATCCTTTGCCAAAGATCAATTAACTGGACAAGGTACAATTATGCTTTGAATATCATATGGAGGATTTGATGAGGGAGACAATGTCTTGGACAACCCTGACAGAAATCTATTAATTGGTTTTACACCATTATGACTAACCCTTGGAAAAGTTATTTCAACATAAACAATCTAAGTAGTCAAAAATACAGTCAGTGGATGCAAGCCAGTGGAAGCAATCATAAAGATGCTGAAAACTACCCTCTTTAAAATGCGAACCTCAAGCCTTCACTTTATACATGGTGGCAAATTGTCAACATATCTAAAAAGCATAATTTTCTGCATTGGAAATAAATAAAGTCTTCATTAACATCATCTCAGAGATAAGAAAATGGTTATTTTAAGGTAATTAAATAAATTAAAAATAAATGCAAAGCTCTTGGGAGGAGGAACAGCATTAGAGGTGATTGAAAAAATTTGGATAAACTGACTAATAAAATGTATTCAGGAGCCAAGGATTTAGCTCAGTGGCGTAAGCACCTGCCTGGCAGGCGTGCGATTGTGAGTTTGATCCCTGGTACCAAAATAAAAATAAAATAAAATAAAATAATTTTTTTCAGGACTTAAGAAGGTAAAGGAAACTACATAGCCAAAGACAAAATAAATCTAAAATTAACCATCTGGGGATTAAACAGTACTTAGGCAATTCAAACTTCACTGTTTTAGAGCAGAAAAAGTACACTTAAACGCTATTAAGCTTTTTTTTTTTAAATTCCAGTGATTTCCTTATGGTTACATAGGTGAAAATTGATATTAAGTACCTCCCTCTTCTTGGGTGGTGGCACTGCTTCTTTAGGCCACCTTGCAACTATTTTCTGTGCCTGCCTTGTATATAATTTGTTCTGCAAAATTGAACTCTTACCAGTTTTTGTGTAATCACTCCCAAAGGCTCATATTAGCCCCACTGCCCTCAGTCCCAGGAGATTTCTTAGATCCAGGCTGTAATCCACCAGCTAAATGAAGCAAGGTCTTTCTCATGGTCTAACAGAGTGTGACTTGGTGTAGTGTCACACAGTTCCATGCTGTGAGCTTCACTGCTCGTTAATTTAAAATTAACTTGAAGGTGCACTGTGTGGTTTGTGTGTGTCCCACGGCTGGTTCTCCTGTCCCTGGTTTCTTTGATCTCTGAATCAGAACAACTCCTCTCCAGATTTATTCAAGGGATAGAATGTCTTTCCTTTTTGTGATGTGAACCCTTTTTTACAACCTACATTTCAGGCTTTTTAGTCAAAAAGTATCAATGTAAGCTCAAGAAATGATCCTAAGAATAGTCACCAGAAAAAAATAAGCATGTTCTTGGCTACTTTTCTTTTTCTGTTGGCAGAGAAGCATTAGAATCAACTGTTGGGTAAAATAAACAAAAATTTCATTAACTTACATTGAACACTGCCTAAAGCACAGACTAGAAACCATGGAAGCAACCAACCTAGTGCTGCACTGGGGGCTGCGTTCCTTTGAAGTCATAATTGTGACTCATTTTGGAAACAGTAATAGGGTAATTAATTGAACCTAGTGTTCATACCAAGTTTCCATAGTTAGGGCCAATTTTACTGAGATAACTTTTACCAGTAAACATCATTTTATAAAAAATAATTATTTCTCCCATTTTCTATACACTTAGTAGAAATTTATTTGAGATCTAGGATTATGTGAAGTGAATGAATTTTATTACACTTCCAAGTATCTATAATGCTCTCTTCATGGTTATCACTTAGATGGTGTTATGGTTTGAGTCTGGATGTCCCCCCCAAAGCCTCAAGCAGTCAGGGAGGCAGGCTTCTAGAGGCTGTCAATGACTCATGGTCCAATGCTGGGATTATGGGTATGAGTGCTACACCCAGGTGGGTGTAGCCTATATACAACATAAGGGATAGAAAGTCTTCTTTCTGTGCTCCTCCCCTTTTTGCCCTTTTCATTCTTTTGCCTTGCAGCTGCCACAAGCAGTTTGCCCCTTAGCCACACTACCCTGCCTTGGAGCCAGTTTAGTATGGACCAAAACTTCCAAAAACTGAAAGCTAAATAAATCTTTCCTTCCTTCATTTGGAGTGTCCAGTAATTTGCCTCAGCAACCAGAGAAAAGTAATCAAGACAGATTATATCAAAATGATTGCAATGTTTATTGCTAAATCATGCATGAACTTTCAAATACACATCAGTCTCTCATGAAAGCAATTTTTTACCAGTGTGTTTACAGTTTTTGAAGTAAGTGGTAAAATTTCAGGGCCTAAAGCTATGCTGTCTGCATAAGTCCTTTCCTGAGCATATTTAATTGGTACCAGCACCAGCAGCTTATGTAACCCTTTCAAGTTGCACTTCATACAAGGAACAGTCAGTGAAAGTTATCTATGGCTCATTTAACTTTCCAGGAAGCACCAACCAAGCATCCATCTCTTGCACTTTGAGTGGTAGAGACACAAAAGATGACAAGATCATAATGGACATGTATGTTGTGATCAGTGTTTATGATGAATGAATGTTAAAAAAGATTTATTACAGTAAAAAATGCACTACATCAACCTTCTTCAAAATCCTCTCCCTGGCTTTGAACACACTTATCCTATCATTCTGGCCACTTTCTAAAGCAAGTCCTTTCTGAGTGTCTTTAGGAAGTGTGATAAAAACTATGGGGAATGCTGCTGTTGAGCACCGTCAGGGGGCTCTAGAAAACATGACACTGCGACCTCATCCACCTCATTCACCAGATCTGACAAAAGTCCTTGCAAAGTTAGTAACAGGGTAAAAATCTGGTTATTCCAAGAACATTTCAAGAAATAAGGAATTCAATCTTCATCTTGAGTTAAATCAAGTCTGAAGGTAAGTGGAGAAATGGGGAAAGATATCCCTGACAGCCACCAATGAGAAACATTACCAGGAAAAGCAGTTGTCAGGGTACAATAGGGAAGAACATGAAGAAATCATCTCAATGAGCAAAACACAAAAGGATCAATAGAAATAGGAGGATTGCATGATAAACAGGCCAAACACAAACAGAGGGGTCATTTTTAGGAATGCTATAAAACTGGAGTTAATTTTAAAAAATGACTTGTTTCTTCATATATGTAAATAATTGGTTTAAAATAAGTCACAGTAATATCTTAAAGAGGTTAGACAACTAACTGTAAGGAAGCTGAGACAGGAAGATCACAAGTCTGAGCTCACCCTAGCTCTGGGTTCCATCTCTGGGAGCAAAAAATTAAAAGGGGGTTAAGCAATGTCTCAGAAGTTTGCTGTGGACAGTTTGTGCGAGGGCTGTGGCTGTACACACTGGGCCAGGACTCTGTGAAGGCAGAACAGTGGAAGCACTGAGGGCAAGGAACTCTTGCCAAGGATCTGCCAGAGGCCCATAAGTAGCAGAGCCTAAACAGGAGAGAAACAGACTGTAGAGGAGAGGAGGCAGAGGGGAGGGTGCAGCACCTGAACAGCACAGCGTCCAGTGCACCGGGCCAGGAAGGGCAGGGAGGAGCACTAGGCGGGAGAGAAGGGCTGGCGTGTGAAAGGAATTGCTAGGCAGACATCAGGCAAACTCTGTAGCATTCCTGCATTTTACCCAGCGCACCTGAGCAATAGTGACTGAATCTCCATTTCACAGCAAGAATGTCAGCCAACAGAACCAATGAACTAATGAAAACACAGGAGGGGAAGACAGAGATAATTCAGGGATTACCCCATACTTACATGAGAAATAATGGGCAGAGAAGCCAACAGGGGAAGAGCTGAATGCACAACTGGGATATACGATCAGAACAACCCAGTGGTCAAGAGGCCTCCTGGAAGCCGGCATGGAGCCGCAAGTCTGTCATCGCAGGACTCAGGGAGGCTGAAGCAAGAAGTGGCATGTTCCAGCCCAGCCTGGACATCTTAGCAACTGTGGCAGACCCAGTCTCAACTTGGAAAATACTGTTTTTAAAAGGCTGGGGCTATAGCTCAGTATTAAAGCCCTGGATTGAGTCTCCAGAACCACAGATGGACAGATACACACACGCGTGCGCGCGCACACACACACACACACACACACTCCTAGCCTTCCAAGCTCTCTGGCCTTTATTACAAGCGAACGATATATCTGAGCAGACAGAGGAGCAATCATAAAGCAGGTGTTCTGAAAGGCCGAGTGTGAGGGCTGGGGTTGTCTGAGCAGGGAGGCAGCATTTGCACTGGGATTTCAGAGAAGGCAGTTGAAACTACAAGCAGTCACAGCTTGTCATGTGACAGGCACGTGCCGTGCGTCACACTTCAAGCTAGTTCAATGTTATTGGGAAGAAATTTCATTTCTGTGGCCAGGTACAATGTTAAATTTAGTACTCTCCTGTGGCCAGTAATTTGTAAAAATATAGAAATAAAATAAATAGTGAATTATTAATTTAGGATGCAGATTTTTACAAAACAGAAATCACTGATACTCCGTCACTGTACTACTGTGAAACAAACACATAACTTTTACAAATAATGTTTATATAAAGACACCAAACTAATGTTCTAATATTTGACAGTAACTTTGTTTTACACATTTAAGTTGATCTCTTTTTGTAGTGGTGTATTTTTAAATAAAGATTCCTTAGTAAACTGGGTGTGGTGGTGCTCACCTGTAATCCCAGCACTTGGGAGGTTGAATCAGGAGGATTGCCATGAGTTCGAGGCCAATCTAGTGTACTTAGTGAGTTAAAGGCCAATATGAACTACATAGTGAGACCCTGCCTCAAAAAATAAATAAGTAAATTTCAAAAGATTCTTATTACTGCATAAATGGACATAATTCTATCAGCAATCATTCAGTAGTTCCATTTTGGACAGATGAAGATATATGAATGATCATCGATATAAGTTGAGCGATTTTTATTTCTTTAGAAGTAAATTTCTTTTCATACTTTACATATAAAGATGTAAGGCTGAAAACCTTGTGTCTGGGTTTCCTTTCCTGAGTTAAGGTTCTGTCGCTATGTACTAAGCACATGACTTTCAACCTTGGCTCAAATTCTTGTGCATGATTATGTTGAAGAGCAGTTTTCCCTAACAGAATTTATCTTCTCATGTCTACACATAGAAAACCTTTATCATTATTCATTGCTGAATTATGGATCTTCTTTAAAATATTAAATGCTGGGGTTACAGCTTGTAAATTTGGTTTTAAAGAACAACAACTTTGCATATTCTTAATACTCATTTATGTTTCTCATCAATTTTTTTAAACCCATCATACTGATCCTGGTTATCATTGCTTTCTCTGAATTCCAGTGACGGCAGACAAACAGGAAATAGGAAATGTGGGGTAAGAATAAAGATTTCCATGGCTAATAAATAAGTGCCTTTTGGCACACATACTACATACTTCAGAGAGACACTCTAAAATTATTCTTCTGATAAAGAAATAACCAGTCACTGAAACCTATAAATTCTTTAAGAAAACACTTCTTAGCTCAGAGGAGTATTTAATAAGTAGCTGCTTTATGATATGCTAATGACGATGGTGAGGTCATACCAGAAATCTGCATATTAATGCTAGCAAATAATGCTCCAAACTGTTACAGAACACACAGATAGTTTTAAATATGGGGGTAATTTCATCAGGGCAATGTAAAATTTTGAGCTGTGCTGTTGTTACATTAAAACCATGTAATCTAAGAACAGTAAAACCCTTTTCCTTTATGTAAAGACAGGAATTTTGAAACCTTTCAAGATATCACAAAAAAATAATAATTTAAAAATTAAATTCTACTGTGCTATGGAAGACAGGAAAATGTTGAAAAACAGAGCACTAGGATGGATGGCATAAATTTCCAGAATGCTAATTCCAAATCTTCTGAGGCCCTAAAATTTACTTATCTTTATGCAAATATTTGTTGTGTTCAAAAGTCTTGCCAAATTAGAAGCTTTACAATTTTAGCTGAACAATTTCAAATACACACACACACACATCACACACACACAAGTTCTCACCTAGTTGATAATTATCCTCAGAGCTCACCAGGCTTCTGAGTGCCATTGATGTAGCTTAGTTTTGCCTGTTCCTGGAGTCCATATAAATGAAAAGCATTCCATTGGCCCTGTTTTTTTTCCCTCATATCATGTCTGTGACACTCCTTTCTACTGCTGACTGAAGTATTTCTCATTACTGATGTCTCTTGATGAATACACAGATTCACTTACACTTTCCCCAGCTGAGGGACATTTGGTTGCTTCCAGTTTTTGCAGTATCATAAGTTGTGTCCCATGAACATTTTTTATAAGCCATGTATCTTGAACAATGGGTCTCAGGTTACACCTGTGTTCTGTTAGTTGCCCCACAGCAGCAGTTTCCCCAGCCCATGTAGCTACTGTCCCCCCATTAGCCAATGCACTTTCAACCTAGCATCTTAACCCTCAGCTGGGAAGTATACTTCCTGTTGTTGACTTATGCTTTTTGTCAGCTGTGCTTAAATAATTCATCAGGGTGCTCTTCTTTTAAATTGAGATGCCTCTTTTCTTAACAGAAAGATAATTTAAACATAAGCATTAATTTTAGAATATAGGATGAAGAGGAGGAAATCCAAAATTTAAAATAATTACCAAATATAACACTGAAATATCATGAGTCACTACACTGTGAAATAATAATATAACTTTACAGTTTCTTAAATATTCTTTTCAGAAATGTTTTAAATGACATTTATTTCAGCTGTAAAGTTATATGCATTACTAACAGCAAATTTATATTTTTTTTATTTCAGTACCACAATATTGAAAATGCATACATGTGTTCAAATGCATTAAGATAATAAACAAAGACAGATTAGATTTTTTTGTCACTAAATAAAATACACAAAATATCAAATAAATATCTCAACACTGCTGGTCAGGTTAAAAAATAGCAATTACATTAAAGGATACCAGAAAATTAAATTATTCTATCATTTTATGCAGGAAGTTAGTTTTGTTCATGAATAAATAATGGGTCTTTAACATTTTTATAAAGATTATTGCTTTAACAATATGAAGATTTTGAAACAGCAAAAAGAAGAGATCATGCCTTTGCTGTAGATCTGGATCATCAAGTAGTAAGTTAGTCCTGCATGAAAAGAAAAGAAAAAAGAAAAGAAAAGAGAAGAAGAGAAGAGAAGAGAAGAGAAAAGAAAAGAAAGGAGCCTGCATTGATGGATGAATTCTGTAACTACTATGTGCCAAGAGTACAAATCTTAGGCTACTTATTCAGTCTTTCTGATACTTCATTTTCTCTCCTCTACAATACAATGATATCCACCTACAAGAGTATTTTTGAGTGGTAATTCCAAACAGTCAAAAAGATTTCCTGGTACTATTACCCACTGGTCATCTCGAAAGTTTCTACAACTCATAATATTCCAGCCACATTCCAGAGTCAATCCCATCAGAAAATCTGCCACTAGGACCCAAGCCTCCAAATAATTCCAAATTGTCAATAAATTGCAGATACTTAGAAAAGTTCTGTCTAAAAGTTCAGATAGAGAATGTAAAGGTGACATTTAGTAGGGGCTGGAAGTCAAGAAACGATCTGATGACCAGAGTCAGGCTCTGACACACTCACTCTGGGAAGTGGGAGTGGGCTCCCCCTGTAGGAAAGTGGCACGAACAGCAAGAATTTGTGACACTGGTGGCTCCGCCCTCACAACCAGGCTTGCTGGGCCAAGGCCTTACCATCTCAGAAACCTCCACCTCATCCTGATGCAAAGTATATTTTACTCCTTTTTCTTTTAAACTTGATTTTCTATAAGGAAAGTCTGTTTTAGGCTACAGGTGATTCTTTTCATTAGTACAGATCTACAGAAATATAAGTTACAAAATTTTCTAAGTTTCATAAAATTCGCCACGCTCAAATTATTAGGCCAACTTACCCTGCCAGGAAAGAACATCAATCTTCTTTCCAAAACACTTTGAAGATAAATTGTCATCCTTTAATCTTTTTCAATATAACTCTCTTATTCTTTAATCATTTGTATAAACTGTCCCAAATAAAACATTACAACGTGTAACTCTGCAGAGTCTTCAAGACAATAAAACTTTAAATTCATTCCTAATTGAATAAATCTGTATGCTTATTCAGCTTTTCAAATGAATAGATCACAGGAATCAAAGAAATATTAAGAAAATTATTATGCAAACCCTGCTATTTCAGGGAGTTTAAAGGACTTAGTATAAGATGTAAGTTTATTTTAGTTTCACTCTTGCCTCAGAAGTGGTGGAAATAGAGTAACAGGCAGTGAGAGGTGATATTACTAGGTGTTCACAGTGCAGGAATGTATTTCACAATACACAATAATGTTTTTCACATTATTTACTTTCTAATTTAACAGAATTTAGGGAGTTAACTGCAAAAAATTGGTGAACTGACCTATTTCTATTAATTTGATGAACTATGACAGCCAATATTATGATTTAACTGAAAATTCACCTTCTGTTTTTTAAATGACCATGATATTTGCCTGAATTCAACTCTATACTTCATTGCTCACGATGTGTGTAAATGACTTCAAATTTCACCTAAAATCTACCTCAAAATTAGTGCAATTATGAAAGGTTTACCAACATATCACGGCTAGAGGAATCAAGTAAAATCGTGCCCTCCAAATTCCGCAGATGAAGAATTTGAGATTTATATAATTTAATTCATAACTAGTTAATTGTGCAGCTGATATTAGCACACGGGTCTTAGAAATACCCAATCCAGAGTTTCCCATTTGTTTGCTTTCATTATACCATGACACCTTCTTTCATATTAGAATTTCATTTTTTTAATTCCTATTTTTATTAATACATTTTTCCAGGGACCTTTCTATTTTGTAGATGGGAATGTAAACTAGCACCATCTCCATGGAAATCAGCATGGAGATTCCTCGCAAAACTAAAACTAGAAATTCCATTCATACTAGGATTTTTAACAAGTAGATAAAACATGTCACCAGTTTCAGTGTCTCTCTTGACATCAACTACATCAAGCAGCTAATTAAAGGAACTCACTGTAGTTAACACTTCTGAAAAAGTTGCCTGCAAGTCATCATCTTGTAAATGGAACGTCTTTCACTTCAGTAAGTAAAGTGTTCTGGCTGAAAAGATTATTCAGAGAATGCTTTTTAAAAAATAATTTGATATTTACAACTTAACTATTTAACAACGCATGGGTCAGCAGCGCTGACATCGCTAAAGCTTGTTAGCAGGCAGAAAGTCAGGGTTCACCTCAATCCGTACAGTCAGTATGTGGATTATAACAGAAGCCCTGGGAACCTGTGCGTGCACTGGAGTGTGGAAAGAGCCGTGACCAGCTCGGCCCCACTCAGGGTGAAGGATACCAACAGTGACTTAGTCAGCAGTGCTCAGCGATCACACAGAGAGGCTGAGACCAGTGGAGCTGATGGAGAGAGCAAAGCTCGTCCCAGGCTGGATGAGAATTTATCTGAAAGCAGTGCGCAGTGCTGACCCCCTGCCGGGTATCCGGGCTTCCACGGTGACAGAGGTAAGGACGGCGATGACTTACGCGGCTACAACAGCTCAAGTTCCGAGCCATCCAACCACAAATACAGAAGAAAGATGAATTCCTATCTAGGTTTCTTCCACAGAAAAATGTCAACAGGAAGAAAAGCAAAGATAGTTTACAAACGCAACCGCATTATTGCATATGAACATGAGGTTTCCTATCGGTAAGGAATTTTTATAAAGCCAAGAAATTCCCTTTTATTTTACTTTGCTGGGAATCATGGTCAAAAATAATTATTGAATGTTACTAAATGGATTTATGTACCAAATTTTAAATATTTAGCTTTTTGCTAGCCTGTTACCTTATTGAACTGATTTTCAAACTGTGAGTCAGTTTGTACCCAAGGCATAAAATCAATTTGGTTATCACTTAATGATTTTTATTGTTTTATTTGCTAATATTTTGTTTGTGATTTTTGCATATATTTTTATGACTGAAGTTAGACTCTAAATTATTTCTTCCTCAACAGTTCTTAGCAGAGTTGGATATCAAAATGATAAAACCTTTATAATATGGAAGAAATTATATGCTGTCTTTGTTAGTGTTGTCAGAATAGGCCTATATTTCCCTTCAATTATTTTTAGCAGTTTGCAGACAATTCTGACTTTCTATATCTTTTTCAATGGATTTGGCAATTGCATATTTTAGGAATGTGTTCGTTTTATATCCTTACATTTTTATTCACTCTAGTACTGGACATTACATCCATATTTTTAAAAATACTATTTATTTAGGTTTTTCCTCCTTTATCTTGATGAATCTTGGAAGTGATTTTAAAATCTTAACTTAGTAATCTTTAGAAAACTAGCTCTTTACTTTTTAAGTATTTTCATACTTTCATTTTCCATCTTTTTTTGCACTTATTCGCTTTATTGTACTTATTATTTTTTGTAACTCTTTTAAAATATGGTGTTTACATAGTTTTGAGACTTTTCACCCCAATATTAACCATAATAGTCATGTATTTCCCTCTAATTTATATTTTTAATGCAATTTTCCTTGCTGATATGTATTGTTTCTGTGATAGCCACTTCAAAACACTTAATAAATTCAATCATTAAATCCTTGAATCATGAGTTTTTCATAAATGTGTTTATTTTAATTTAAAGACCTATAGAATTTTTTAGGTATTTCACATTCTGGCTTTTCAGCTACATTTATGTTCTAAAAATAAAATTTCATGATATGATCTTCTAAAATATGTTGAGACAGCCTTTATAACCTGGATTGTGGGAAATATTGCATAATCTTAAATATACTGTGTATTCTCCATTTATGTGCAACGCTATTCTTTATGAGTCTGTTACATAAGATTTATGATATCATATTTTCCATAAGCACACTTTTGGAAGAAAGCTGCCTTTTTATTTTGTCAACCACTGAAATATGAGGGTCACAATTGTTCCTTGCAGATAATTCATCAGTTTAACCTTGGTCAATTTTGTCTTTACATTTTTGAACTATTATTTATTGACATAAGGTCAGAAATGGCACATGGTGCTAGATTTCAAGCATTTTAACAATACATAGTAATGATCTCTAGTAATGCTTATCTCTTTTATGTCTCATATGTACTCAAAAATAATTTTGCTATTTTCTAACTCATTTTTTCATTCTGCTTTTTTCAATATTTTTACTCACATCTTGGTGTGTCTCCTGTGAATAATCTCATTTAACAAACTTTTTGTTGGAGTAGAGACTGCACTCTTTTCGATTGATATTATGAAAATTTTAACTCAATTTTGCCGTGTTATCTCAAGCACTTAATTTGTCTACTTTTGCTAAGAGGCATTTTTGGTTCTTAAAATTTTTTCTGTGTTATATATTGACCAAGGTCCTTCCCATCCTCATTCAATTAATTGCTCTTTTACAATGTATATTTTTCTCTTTTCTTTATTATCATTTAGTAGTTGTTTTAATTTAGTGGTATGGATACTTCACTCAGTGTGTTGGGGAGATCAATATTGCTATTTGGAAAAATAATACCAGAACTTTAATCTTTTTGCTCATCACACTCTAAATTTAAGTGCGCCAGTGGCTAGGGATACAGCTCAGTGGCACAGCTCCTGCCTAGCAAACACACGATCCTGAATTTGATTCCCGGTACAAAAATAAAATAAAATAAAATGAAATAAAAAAGCTAAACTTAAGTGCTCTACTTGTAATGTAATTTTTCTAACAAAAAAGGTATTGTATGCATTTCCTATGACTTAATCGACGTTTGGTGTCATGTTCCTATGTGTCTATCTTTTAATTTTCCTACTATTGCTTTATGCAGACTTTCCTAACAGGATTATATTCTCCTTCTGGAAATTCCCAGTTTAGAAAGTCCTCTAATGTGTATCTGCTGGTGTTGGATTCCAGGCATCTCCATGGTCTGCAGTAACTATTTGGAAGCTCTGGAGTCAGCTGAAGACTTGCACTCTAGGTAAGTGTGAGCAGTCAGTTTCAGCCATCGATGCACTAACAGCTGCACAACCCAAACCCCCAGCCCCATGGGGGAAACTGTGCGAGCATGGGGGAGCAGTCTGCACAGGGCTTGCAGGGAGGGGAGCCCTAAGAGCTGCCTCTCTGCCAAATACCACAAATCTGTGTTCTGAGCACCGACTGCCATTTCCAACCACAGACGCGGAGACAAAGCCAGGCATCCCTTCTTGCAGTTCCTCTGCCCGTCATTGCAAACTCTTCCCCTTTGGGCGGAAGTCATTTCCTGGATATGAAAGGACCATCGCACTGCCATAACCCCCTCCATTTTCCTCCTTTAGGAGTCAAATGTAAAAACTTAGATGTTAGAAAGTAACCTCAAACATGAAGGAAACAGGAAAGTTCGAGTGTATGTGGAAGGTCAGATACAGGATCATAAAAGACCTGATAAAATTTTATTCTATATCATAGACTGATTCTGGACATAGAAACAGTTTGAAAAAAATCCTAGAAAAGACAAAGTATGTGATTAATAGATGTTATGAATTTATCACATGAATAAATTCAAATATCCAGATTTCCACAAGCAGATGAATCAAGGGACATGAAGTAAAAAGATACAGAATCTGAAGAAGAAAAAATGATGCATGCCAATAAATAGAAACTGGATCACCATCAAGGGAATCACCATACACCTTGTGAATGCACTGGGAGAAGAGAAAGATAAGGGGAGAGATGGTATTAAAAAAATAATGTAGGGCCCAGGGACACAGCTCAATGGCACATATATACATGTGTGTGAAGAATTTCCCAAATGTGGTAAAAATATATAAATATAAACATCTAAGAAAGAAGTCTCAAACTATAGGGAAAACAAATTCAAGGACACACCAAGCAAGATATATTGTACTCAAACTTTCAAAAGTTGAAGGAAGGCAGAGAGAAAATCTTGAAGCATCAGAAGAAAATCTAGAAAATCAGTTGGTCACCCACAAGTCGCTGCGGTTTAAACACAATAGGCCCCCTCCGAAGCTCGCGGTGAGCTTCTGTCTTCCATGCAGTGGTGTTGGGAGTAGAGGGACCTATAAGGGGTGATTAAGTTAGGGGGCAGCACTCTCCTTAAAGGAATAATGCAGATCCCACCAGACTGGTACTGTGAGAATGACTGCCTTAACGCAAGGTGACCCTTCCTGTGTCGGCCTCTTTTGCAGACATTCCCCGCCATTCTGCTTTCTGTCACACAGCTAAAGCACGAGGCCCTTCCAGACACCAAGCCTGTGCCAGGGTCGTGCCCTGTGCCCTCCAGAACTGCCAGCCAAAATAAATGCATTCTCTTTAGAAGTCACCCAACATCAGATGTTCTGTTGTACCCACAGAAAATGGACTAAGACACAAGGAAAGCTGTGTATAATTGTAAGTAAATTCTCATCAGAACCTACGGAGGCCAGAGGACAGTGGATACGGACATATTCAAAGTATTAGTAGAAAAATATTTTCAGTGAATAATCCAGTATCTGGTCAAACTGTGCTTCTGAAGTGAAAGGGACGTTACTACATTCACAGATAAACAACAGCTGGAAAACTTCATTCTGTCTGTATCTGCCCTGCAAAACCGCTCACGGCAGTCAGGCCTCCAGGGCGAGATGAAAGGGAACTTGATGGAAACTCAAAGCTGCACCAGAATATAAAGACTTCAATAAAGGTGACTACAGGAGCAACTTGAGAAGCAGTGAAGAGTTTTGTGAAAATAGTTTATAACTCCACTATTTGTTCTTCCATGGTTTAAAAGAAGAATGTAGTTTTCAAAAGCATTATTACTATAAAAGTTATTATAACTTTAGTTTGTAACTCCACAATTTTCCTATATCTATTTTAAGAGATTGATGCACTTAAATGAACTATAGTTCATGTTCTAAGGTCCATTATGTATAAAGATACAACCATTTAAAATCAAGACCCGGGCTGGGGATTTAGCTCAGTGGCATAAGTGCCTGCCCGGCAGGCGTGAGGTTGTGAGTTCGATCCTTAGCACCAAAAAAATAAATAAATAAATAAAAATAAAGAATAAAATAAAGTGCCAAAAAAACTAATGACAAAATAAATAATTTTTATGTTATTTAAATTAAACTGGTATAAATTTAAATCAAATCTCTATAATTTTAGGGTATTAAATATAATCTCCATGCTAATAAAAAGTGATAGAATTTATAGAATAGGCACTGATAAAGGAATTTTAATATTTCAAAATGCAAGATCATCTAAACAAAAAACATGACAATATTGCAGGATAAAGGAAAAAATGTTATGACGTGTACAGAAAACAAACAGGAAACTGATTAGACTATTTCACTCTTTTCAGGAATAATTTTAAATACAAGTACATCAATTTCTTTCCTTAAAAGTAAATTACCATAATGTATAAAAAACTCCAAATGATTCCACTAAATGCTGCCACAAAAGACTCAGTTTAGAACGAAGATATGAATAGATTCTAAGTGAAAGAAAAACAAAATATATTCCATGTAGTCCCCAAACAGAGCAGCAGTAAATACATTAAATCAGACTAAATAGATATTAAGTTTAAAAGACTATCAGTGCCATCATGAACAATGAAGGACAGTGTAAACTAATAAAAATTTCCATACAGCAAAAGATGTGATAATTATAAATATTTACATACCTATTAAAAGCCTATCAAAAGTGTGAAGCAAAATCTAACAGAGCCGAAGGAGGCTTTAATACACCACTCAGAATAATAGACACTTTAGACAGAAGAGAACTCAAGAAATAGAAAATTTAAACATGAGAAGAAAAATTATAATTAACCAACGTATACAGAACTGTATACCGAAACAACAGCATATAAATTCTTTGCAAGAGCACACGGGCTAGTTTCCAGGAGAGACCACATATGAAGGCGCAAGCTAAATCTCAAGGGAAATAAGAAGGTGAGCATCATACAAACTACCTTCCCTGACCACAAGGAGAGAAAATCAGGACAGCAAGAGAAGTAAACTGGAATATTTATAAAACTGTGAAAGATAGACAACAGATTGACTTCACAGAATCAATCACAAATTAACTTCTCAAATCTTTAGAGATCAATGAAAGTAGAAAACACATTATCAAAATTTGGGGATCAGGAATCTATGGACAAAATGCACAGTTATGCGGCACGGACTGATACTTGGTCAGTGATGGATCACGTACACAACAGGGGTCTAAGAAGGTTGCAATGGAGCTGAAAAGTTCCTGCTTACAGGTAACTGCGCAGCCCCTGCAAAGTCACAGCACAATGCCTTACTTAGGTGTCTGTGCTAATGCAATGTAAACCCTCACAGAACTGAAAGAGACTTTAATACCCAACTCAGAATAACAGACACTCCAGATGGAAAAGAAGTCAAGAAATGACCAATCATGGGCACTGTAAAAAAGTTCGCACACATAATTACCAACTGTACAAAACACTTGGCATTTAATAAATTCGTGGTGTCTGTATTTGCTATATATTTTATATTATCGCCATATACTCATTTTATTTATAAGAAAAATAGGTTATTGTAACTAGCATGCCAGAGGACACTAAGGAGTCTTAGATGTCTTGGGTTTATCATATATCTTGGTTACAAATCAAGAGGCCATGTTAATTGATTGGTCTACAACATCCAGTTTTGCTTAAGTACACACTATCATGTTTTCACGATGATGAAATAAACTAATGATGCATCCCTTAGAATCCTCAAGCAATGAGGATGCCAACACACAGAGACTCTAAAATATGGGGATCTTAAAAATTCAATAATCTGATTTTGTAGCTTGAGGAAACAGACAATGAAGAACAATAAAACCCAATTCTATGTGAAGAAAGAAAACAGTAAATATTAGATATAAATAAAATAGATAATGAAATAGAAAAAAAACTCTACAAAACCAATAGCCAAATTTTTTTAAAAAGAACAAAAATAATAATCCTTTAAGAAGATGAACTAGTAGCCTCTTCTCAAATTACAAATGAAAGTTGAGACGTGACTACAACCTCTACACCAATAATGATTGTAAAAAAGTGCTATAAGGAATTATATGTCAACAAGTTCAATATCTCAGACAAAATGAGCAAATTCCTAAAAGTATAAAACTTACCAACACAAAATCACAGAGGTAGAAAAAATTAAGAGATATAGTCACTAGTTTGATGTATTCAGTAGTGAATTCCATCAAACATTTAAAGTGAACCAATGTCGATGCATTTAAAGTGAATACCTGTCAATCTTTTCTGAAACATTAAAGCAGTCAGTCAGTACTTTTTAAGTCATTCTATGAGGCCAGCATTACCCTGATACCAACACCAGAAAAGGATACTACAAAATGGAACACTAGAGACTAACATTCATTATGGACATCAGTGCAAGATTTCAGTTAAAATAACAGAAATTAAATGAAGCAGCACATTTAAAGGACTGTGCATCATGATTATGTGGTGTTTATACCTGGGATAGAAGGATGTATTCACAGACAAAAATCAATAATTTAAGATTTCAACAGAAGAAACAAACATGATCATCTCAGTAGATACAGAAATACATTAGATGAAACTCAACACACTTTTCACAAAAACACTTAACAAACTAAGAAAAGAAAAAAAGAACCATATCAACACATAAAAACCATATAGAAAACCCCACATCACACACCCTGCTTTATGGTGAAAGATTAGAAGCTGTTCTTTTAAGACTGGGAACAAGGCAAGATGCTCACCTTGGGCATTTTTACTCAACATAATACCAAAGTTCTAGACAAACTAACTACACGAGCAAAAGAAAAATGGCTACCCAAATTATAAGCGAAATAAAGTCATCACTACTGCCCTCTCTGAGGACTGCTTGGAAAAATGCTCCTCACAGAGCAAAGACTGGGATGGTCCTGAGGCCCACTGCTAAGGACCTCCCAGTGCCCAGTCCAGATGAGCCAGCGTGTCTACAGACTCCAGCAAAGCAGCAGAAAATGTAATTTCAGATCCACCATTTTTGCAAAAATGTTGGCGCCGTCAACCAAGCAGCCACTTTGGAGGTTCCACAGAGCTGACCTGTGACAGTTCTCACCTACTGAACAGCGTGCACCACACCTTTCTAGAAGTTGTTTGCCTTGGCCACAGCAGGCTTGAGTAAGGAACCTACCCCGGATGATTCTGTCCATGGCTATGCTGCATGTCTCCACCCTGGAACCCTAGATGAATCTGCTTGCTGTTACTACTCTGAAAGTTCCCAAGTAGCTTCCTGACATTTGAGACCGCCCATGCATAGGTCACACCTTTGTGCCCTCTCACACGCCCGGTGTCAGTCCAGGAGGCCTCCCTTCTGCGTGCACACCCCGCACTGCACCAGGTGGCCCTGAAAAGACTTGCAGGGGATCTAATTTCCAACTTGCAAATCCTATCTTGAGTAGAGTGCGCTGAGTGTGCTGCCCTAAAAGGAGCTAGTAACTCTAGTCCTAAAGAATTCCAGAAAGCAGTGTAGCAGCAAGTGGTGGCGTCTCCATTTACTGATGGAGACACAGAACAACTGCAGAGGCCGGAAGTGACCTGTGGAGAGTCTCAGAGAGGCAGCAGCAGCTGCTGGAAGAGCTCCAGAAAACCATCAAGGGTAAGAGAGGCTTCGGCTGCTCAGGAGCTGGTAAGGGTGGCAGGCTGCAACTGGAAGAGCTGTAACACTGAGACTCAGAACACCGAGGGCCCAGAGCCACCGCCAAACAAAGATGAGAACCACTAATATTGGGGAGCAGCACTTTGCCAGTTCACAATCTCCACCCAAATGCAGCAGAAGAAACCTCAGCTGATCAGGGACTGTGCCAAGAACCTGAGAAGGAAATTACGAAAACAATTCCATTTCCAGTAGCATCAGAAGAAGAAAACAGCTAATTAACTTTACCAACGAGAGGAAAGGCTCACATGATGAACGCTATGAAAAACTGGGTAAAGAAACTTTTTAAAATCCTAAATAAAAATAAATAAATTCCACGTTCATGGATTAGAAGGTATCAGTACTAGCCAAATATGTCAATACTAGCTAAAGATTAAATGCAATCAATAACAAGAATCTCAAACTGTTATTTTTTAAATAAAAAAAGTACCCTAAATTTCACATAGATTCCCAAGTAACATCAAATGAATAAACCAGTCTTGAACCAGTAGAACAAATCTGGAATGCACAGATCCTGATCTTAAGATGCCCTGATGAGCTTCAGCAACTGAAACGGTGTGGTCCGGGCACAGCACAGAAACGATAACCATGAAGTGGAGCAGAGGACCTTGAAATAGACCCTCACTCTATCTTCAGAGGAGTCTGGTCATGGGTACCAAGCCCACTCAGCGGGAAAACTTCTAATTGAACAAAGGTACCACAAAAACTGAATGTACACATTTAAAGGAATAAAATTGGGCACTTACCTGGAACCACAAATAAAAATTAACTCACAATTGATCCACACTAAATCTGAAACCCGAAAGAAACCAAAAAAAATTCTTAGTAGCTGCCGAAGAGAGAAAAAGCTTCACAATAGAATTTAACCATTACTTCTTATAAATGATGTGAAAGGTATAGAGAGCAAAAGAAAAAGTAGATAAAATGAACTACATAAAGTTTTTACTTCTGAGTAGGTCCATTAAAAGACACTATCGAAAGAAATTTTCAGCCATGGGATGAGAATATTATAAATCATATATCCTTTAATAGCTATCCAGAATATATACAGAATCCCTAAAATTCAACAAAAAATAAGAAAAATACAACCCTCAATCTGATTTAAAAAAAAAAAAAAGAAGAAGAATTTTAATCAACATTTCTCCAAGAATCTAAACAAATGGCCAAGAAGCTATGAAAACATACAGACCATTACTAAACTTTAGGGAAAAGGCAAATGGAAACGTTAATGAGATACTCTTTAACAACTATTCAGATAAATATTATCACAAAACCAAAACAAAACAGCCAGTTACTGACTTGTAGCACCGGCTACTCAGAGACTCAGATGGGAAGATCACTGCAGATCAGGAATTGCAGGCCAGCCTGGGTGGGAGGAGGAAGAAAAAAGGAAAGAAAAAGTCTGCAAAGATGGAGAGTGTTTGGAACCCTCGTCAACTGTTGGTGGAAATATAATACAGGAATGACATTGGAGAAAAGAGAATGGTGGTTCCTCAAAAAATCAGAAATGTATTATACAATCCAATAATTCTCAAAAGAATGGAAATCAGGCCTAAAAGAGGTATCTGTGCATCCATATGGCCTCAAAGAGGCCTAAAAGAGTTATCTGTGCTGCTATGTTAGTAGTAGTTAAAACTTGGCAGCATCCTACATTCTATCAACTGATAAATGGGGGAGGAAATCGTGACATAACAACACAGTGGACAAGCGGGGCATTGTAACCAACTCCTGCCATTCAAATACTCTGGAGGCTGAATTAGGAGGAGCAAGAATTTGAAGCCAGCTTGAGCTATGTAGCATGCTCAAGGATGGCAAACTCTTGCTTAAAGTTTAAAACAAACCAAAATAATCAGGTAAATACAAGGGAACATTTTTTAGCCTTAAAAAGTAATGAAACCTTAATATACACTAGAACATGGATGAGAACATTAATGAGAAGTGAAACAATACAGTCACCCACAATACACACGGCCTGATTCCATTTTAACATGTGGAGTAGCCAAATCAAAGAGACTGAAAGCAGAATAAAGAATTACTGCTCAATGTATAAAGTTTCTTTTATAAGATGAAGAGAATTCTGGAAAAGGATAGTGGTGATGTTTACATGATAGTATGAGTGTATTCAATAAAACTGAGAGAAAATACTCGTAAATATTTTATCATGTGAATTTTGCTACAAATACTAACAGCTGAGAAAGAAAGTCACACGTAAATTCAGTCTTAATTCCTTCGTCATTTGTAGTTCTCACTGTTTATCTGTAAGTTCTCTCTCCGTCTAGCATCCTGTGCTTTCGCTATACTATGGAAAAGTGGGATGTTCTTCTCTGTCTTGATTTTGTCTTCTATGTAATCTCTGTCTTTATTTCTAGAAAATATTTTAGTTACTTTTATTTTGGTTATTTTATTAACTGTTTTCTACAGTATTTCTAAAAATTCAATTACATGTCGGAATTCATTTCTTTTCATTCTTCTGTAATTTTGGTCTAACTTTCTCGCTGTGCTGCAGTCTGAATTTCTTTATCTTCTTGAATCCCAAATGCCTTGCACCCCCTTTTTTGAGGTATAACTGACATGAAACTTTTTATAAAGTCTCCAACTTACAAACAAGTTCTCTTTGCAGAGAGACTTTACGTTAGATTTTTGGTTTAGAGTGTTTGGAGCCCAACATTTACTATGAATGTGTCCTGGGGCCTGGTGAGAAATTATTCCTATTCGTAATTACCAGAATTTTTTTTTCTCTATTTTCTGGCAAGAGTATGAAAGTTGGAAATCTTTCTCCCTCTGCCATTGAGGGAGAAGTTCCAATTGATCTCAGATTTATAGAAATATATGCAGCAGACTTTTTCTCAGTATACAAGAGGCGTGTTCCATATTATTTTGTCAAAAAAAAATGAATGGCTGATTCTCAAAGAACAGCTATTTCTCATGTTAAATTTGCCACTTTCAAGCATTTATTCATATTCTTTAGAAACAACATGATGTTTAACTTCATTAGAATGGGAAAGAGGACACCAATGCACAAGATTTCCAGAAAAGGTTGTAGGAGAGGAAGCATTTTCTGAAACACAACTGTAGAGGCATTTCCAGTGCAGTTAATCATTTCACTGTTTCTCAGAAATCTACTACAGAATGAGAAGATTTCTATATAGGAGTTGTTTCCTAAAGCTATGCCTTAAGATGGGATCAGTCCACGCATACAATACTTTCTGAAGATTTATGCCATGGTGATAACTGCCTGTGCAACCCTCCCACCCCCTCACCTCCTTTTGAATGTTACTTTTTTATCTAGGAAGATGCCGCCATTGCCAAAAGAAAATGAGCTTTAATATCCTGACGGGAATAAAGCTTGGTATGTTCACATCCGATGGGGTAATCCATCTAACAGTAAATGCTTCGGGTGACTTGCGATTGCTAAAACTCGAACCAAATCTTTTTAAAATGGACTGATGTTTTCTGGATATCTAGGAGTTCCTCGTGTATATTATTAATGGCTCCACAGAAATACAAAGTTCCCTCCACTGTCTCTCAGCCATGCCTCTGCTTCAGAGCAGAAAGTAGAAAATTCCTTCATCTCACGGAGTAGCAGTTTCACCTGAGTAAAAAGCCTCCTATTATTCCATCAGGAAAACAAGCCCCAGGCTCTGATGGTGGTGAAATGCAAGAAACTGTAGGCGGCACGTGTTTTCTCACACTGCTTCTGGAAGATTATTTCAGTGGAAAGAAAGGGAAGACAGATGCTTATAAAGTTTTTTACAAATGTTTGAAATTTTCCTCGGGGAACTTTCTAATTTTGGGGTTTTTTGGTTTGTTTGTTTGTTTCTGTTTTTGTTTTTGTTTTTATGAGAGACAGAAGAAGAGAGAGAGCGAGAGACTGACAGAGGCAGACAGAGAGACAGAGACAGACAGAGAGAGAGACAGACAGGGACAGAGACAGAGACAGAGACAGAGACAGAGACAGAGACTCAGAGACGCAGAGAGGGGCCAAACCTCTCCCACCACTTAACAAAACTTTCCTATTTCTATAATCAGTGATGTTAAGCTCAGTATTCATATTCGGTACATTTTTCATATAATAAATACAAAAGAATACGTCTGCTTTGAGAATAGGAAAAGTCCATATTCTGTTGCTTTCTTTCTTGACAGCATAAAGAAAAATCTGAATAGGAAAATAACCATGTTTGCCATCTTCCATTGTGAATGTTTCGTTTGAAAATCTAAGTGCCATATCCATTAGCAGAACGTCAGCGTTCTACAGGAAGACAAGTGGAGACGAGGGTGGACCATTTCTGAGAAACATGGGCTGAAAGTTTTGTATGATACCAAGTTCTCCAAAGACAAACAAGTTTCTTCTTTTTCTCAGTCTTGTACCTGTGAGGTATTTGCTCCTTGGCTGCTGTGCTATGAAGAATCCATCTGTTTCTTTTACACAGTGCTGGCTGTGAAAGGTTCCAAGCATGGTGCAGCTTATCTCCCTTCCCACGCCCTGTGACACTGCGTCTTGTTATTGATTTCTGTAATTTTCTGGGGAGTCGGCATGCTAATTATACCACCTGTTGTGCGTCCTGCTTGTCACTGTTTCTATGTTTGATACTTCCTTGCTACCCCAAGATTAATAAGTCATTATGGGAATTATTTTGGTTCTTCATTCAACTATATAAATTATTGGGCCATTTCTTCCAGTAGTGGCTACATATTGCTACTTTTATAAGAATGGTAAAGGTAATTTTTATAAAAATGATAAACAATGACATTTTAAAATGAATTTTGGCAAATACCAGTCACACTATTTTCAAGTAAAAGAGGCATATTAACCCCTTCATATGACAGAAATAAGCAGAAACTAGGAATTATCAGACGTGTGTAAAATCATACAAGTAGAAATTTTTTGAAACAGGATACTTAGATTTGCAGAAGAAATCTCATTTTCTCAGAGGGCACCAAATTATCATCTCATTGAGTTTTAAATATCTAATTTCAATTCAAATACTGAGATATGGATAGCATACTCAGAAAGTGAGCACATCATCTTCCAGAGATGCATATTACAGATATGGAATGTTAGCATTAGCCCTCAATTAACCAGTGCATCCCGAATAAAAGTGACAGACCGACAATAAGCAGAGAGACCTTAAGATTCCCAGAAAACTAGCAATCTTTCCTGCAGCACCTAGCTGCCATTTCCTTACAGCGTTACATGACTAAGAGGGACAATGGGTCTGTAACAGCTGGAGCACAGAAATGCAGAAGCACACACTCCACTTTTATTCAGTCAGCAACAAACAGGCAAGAGTACAGCAAGACAGGCAGAGTTAGCCTGCGCTGTGCCCCGCACTGAATCACTGGAAAAGTCTGTGAGAGACACAACTTGCCCCATTTGTGTGTAGGTACTCAAGTAATTCACGCAATAAACTCTTAGCAAGGTTCATTTGGTTGCTCCAAATAGTCTAATCTATACTTGGCAAGGGTGCTTATTTTCTTCTCCTTAAAGTCAGAAAGCCCCTTTTCTGAACACAAAAATGGAATTATGTTAATCCGTGTATTTATTGTGTTAACATTTGTATAATGATACCCTCAAATTTAAACAGATCCTGTTTTAAATAAATTATACATACATTTCATATATAATCAGTCGTGCCCATTTCTACCAGGAAAAACTAAAAAGTTTTAAAAAGTTAAATAGCATCCTTATTCATAGGTCTTTCCTCACACTCATTTCTATCCGTCCTCAGTGAGTAGTCAGTAAATCTTAACTAAAACAAGTTGTCCGTGTACAAAACTGTGATCCATATTTACAATAGAGATGTAAATTATCAACTGTATTCTTTGGGTCTCTTTATTTTATTTATGTTTCAGTCCCGAGAGACTCAGAAATCCATCAGGGAGTCTCCTCAGTGCTGAGACTGAACCTGGGGTCCAGCTGAGACCACCTCCTCCCCAGGCAAGCACACCTGCCTTTCAATAAAAGGAAGGAAGAGCCTTGTTGAGTCTATGCTCCTAGAATGTTATGATGCAATGAAAAAGGATTGGGAAAGGGTTGGCACTTTAGTTTTTAAACCAACTTATCTGCTGTTCATTTCACTTTACTATTCTACTGATACTTATCGTTAAAAGATTTTTTAAGGGGTTCAGTTAGATAAGCGGTTCTCAGTACACTACATTTTACTTAACAGCAGAATTGGCTTGGGTACAGGGGCTAATTATATTCTCTTTGATGTGTTCCACATATATTCAGAAGTGAAGTAATGTATCATCAATCAACATGTGATGAACAAAGAATTCATTATGTATTCATATATACTATATGAATATGTATGACATGTGATATATAATGATTTATATGCTATAAATTATTAAATCAGTCATCACAGAGTAAGAAGGAAATTGATAAATATGTTGAAAGGTGGAATACAACCATTTCACTGGAAAACTCACTGAAATCCTGTCTAGACAATCTGTGGAAGGATATTGTCCAGCTAACAGAAGGGATCATCTCACAGCAAACTCATCCTGGGAGCATGAAGTTACAAAATACTACAGCGCTTGATTTTCTAAGTCAGGTGAAAATCACTTCAGAAGTTTCAGGATAAAACTGTGATGATCGAGGTTTAGCTTTCACTGCAGGATTTTATAAATTCAGGTAACTATCTGCCTTACTGAAGTGAATAGCACCTTCCTCTTTTCAAGTACCGAGAAGGAAGGTCAGGCTCTTGAGATAAAAATTCCTGAAAACGGACGGTCCAGGGAGTGTGTGATTGCAATAGCGTAACTGGCATTTGTCATTGATTCAATAGAAAAAAAAAATTGATGGCAGAGATATAACTTAAGTAAACTACTTCGTAGTTACTCAAAAAACTGTGATGGACAAAAGAAACTTCTTGTGAGGAAGATCACCCGGAAAGTGAATCTCATTAGCATACTTCAGAATGGGGGAATTGACAGTAGTTAATTCTTATTACACTGAGGAGAGGGATAATTGGGCTGTCTCATGTGTGTGCGTGCACTGAAAGGCTAGGTGGAGGGATGGATGACTAGAAAGATAAAAAGACACACAGACACAATGAAAATATGAGTTGACACAAAAAAGAAGTCTACTAAAAAAAAAAATAACCTGCAAAAAGGGATCACTGAGTGACACAGAAGCCGAGTGCTAAGCTTCTGGCGATGCTGTCCATGAGTAGTTTTGTACTTCTTACTTCTTACTTCTGGTTGTGAATTAGTAAAGTATAACTCATTTATTATATTTTTATTGCAACCAATATTGCTAACCACTAAGAATTTTTTTTTCTTTTTTGAAACAGGGTCTCGCTATGCAGTACAGCCTGGCCTTGAACCCACTACGGAGTCCAGAATGGTCTTGAACTCATTGCAATCCTCCTGCCTCAGTCTCCAGAGTGCTGGGATCAACAGGCACACACCACCACGTCTGGTGACGAAGAATTAAAGCTGTAATAAAGAACGTAAGAATTAGCGTATTTCATTTTCTTAAACTCTACAACTTATTCCCGATTGAAAATTAGTATAATTTGTCTTTTGTAATTGGAATTGAGAGTCTGTAATTTTGATGAAGCAAGCAATTCAGAATGGAAAGACAATTTAAAAGGAAAGAATTAAGACATGCACTACCATAGCATATTTAATTCAAACCATGTCCTTAAACATTGAGCATTTGTTTGTGTCAAGGACCTTTACATCTGTCTCTTAGATCTTTATGAGATACATAAATTGTGGAAAACTAGCCATTCTGCCACGCTATATATTACTACACCTTCTTACTCCTTCCTACCTGTATTTTCACACTTATTATCGGTCTCTCTCCGCCCATATTTCCCAGCTTCTAGTGATAGCAACTTTTTAAAAACACTACATAAGAGTAAATATACACAGTACTTGTCTTTTTATGTTCGGTTCATTTCACTTAACATAATGATCTTCACTTCCATCCACATTGCCACAAATGATAGGGTTTCATTAGTTCTACAGATGAAAAACACCCCACTGTTAAACACCATACTGTTTTTATCCACTCATGTACTAATGGACATCTTGACTGATACTATGTCTTGATTACTGTAAATAGCACTGCAATAAACAAGAGACAACAAATAATCTGAATACCCAGAACAATTGTGACCAAAAAGAACAAAGCAAGAAGCATCACAATGCCTGGTCTCAACATAGCCTACAAATTTACAGTAATCAAAACAGCATAGTATTGCCATGAAAACCAACCCAGAGACCAATGGATCAGAATGGAGAATCAGAAATAAATCCATGCATCAACAGCCAGTTGATCTTCAACAAAGGTGCCAAAATATGCAATGGAGAATGGACAGTCTTTTCACTGAAGGGGGCTGGGAAAACTCTATTTCCATACAGACGAAGAAAACTAGACACCACTCTGTCACCACATATATAAAGCAACTCAAACTGCACCAAAGACCTAGATATAACCTCTAAAACCACAAGACCACAGAAAGCAAATGTAGGGGAAACATTTGAAGACACTGCTCTAGGAATGAAACAAGTCAAACAAGCACAAAAACTGACAAATGGAATTATGCCAAACTTCTGCATGGCAAAAGGATCAATGAAGTGAAGAAACAATCTGTAGAAAGGGAGGATACATTTGCAAACTATTCATCTGATGAAAGATTACTGTCCAGAATATTTAAAGAATTTTCAGATCTCGACAGAGAAAAAAAATCTGATTTAAAAATGGATGAGATTTGAACAGACATTTCTCTAGAAAGACAGCAAATACTATTTCCACATGGACTTCTAAAGAAGAGTTATTATGCACATTCAGACACTATGAAATTGAACAATGAAATTACTGTAAACATTATAAATCACTAAATTACATATCAGTTACACACACAACTTGAAATTAACAGGTAATAAATTAGTAAGAAAATAATAAATCACTTCCTCAGGAGGTAGAAAAGATAGGTTCTTATCCGTATGAAATTAATGTTTCACTGAAAAATATTCTTAAGAAAGTAGTCCTAGGAATCTGAAATATTCACAGTAATACCGTCATTAGTTAAAACAAACTTTTATAACAAACAAAAATTAACAAGTGATTAAAAGCTCAAACAAGCAGAGAAGTTGCTTGGAACTAAAAGATTAATTTCTGTGTCAAAAGTAGTAAATAATTGAAGATGAAATCTTTTTTTAGAGCGTAAAATTTGCTCATGCAAAAGTTTAAATTTTTTAGTTTTAATCCCGAAGTATTTTCATTAATTAATCAGAATATAAGGCTTTAAAAATAAATTAGTGATCAAGTACAATATTAATATTTACAATAGGATTAACATACAGTGCATTCTACTTCTCAGTGTGGGTAGAGTTAACACGGAAAAAATAATCTTCCCTCGCAAAATGTAATCAACAAAAATATCAGGGATTGCTTACATCAGAGTGAGACAGAAGAAGCTCTTGAGTGATGGTGGTGGTGGGCAGAAACCACACACCCCCAGGATATGGAAACTAGCTGTCTGGAGAAGGGACAGGAGCAGCAGGCAGAAAGGATGGTCTATGCATCGTTTCTTCCTGCCCATAGGGAGCAGGGGACACTGAATCCCTCTCATCCTGAATCTCTCTGAACTTAAGAGAGACACACTTGGACAGCAGCCATGGGGGAGGGACACGTAATTTTATTTTTCAAACACTGGAATTTAAATTAAAAACAGTAGTCTTAAGTTTCAAACAATCAACTCCTGTCAAGTTCATTTGAACCTAATCAAACCTCTTTTACACAATATGTTGCCTATTTTCCT
>RJWM01004419.1:0-101762 GCA_004363535.1 Dasyprocta punctata | reverse complement strand
CTGGAGGGACTGTGGGGAAAAAGGAACTCTTCTCCACTGTTGGTGGGAGTGTAGACTGGTGCAGCCACTGTGGAAGTCAGTGTGGAGATTCCTGAAGAAGCTAGGATTAGAGATCCCATTCAACCCAGTTATCCCACTTCTGGGCATTTTCCCAGAAGAATTGAAAACATCATACCACAGTGATATCTGTGCACCCATGTTTATAGCAACCCAATTTGTAATAGCCAGATATTGGAAACAACCCAAGTGCCCATCAATCAAAGAATGGATAAAGAAGATGTGGTATTTTTATGCTACTCAGCTATTAAGAAAGATTGTATTGAGACTTTTATAAGTAAATGGTCACGACTTTAGACCATACTCATAAGCGAGATAAATGAAACCCACACGTGTAATACCGTATTGTCTCCCTAGTGTAAGAAATGGAAATGTATATATGATTCAAAATCTATAATAAATACTATGGAAGGGTAAAAAATAGCTCAAAGAGCAAAGATAATTGGGAAGGGAATAGGCAGAAAGAGAAAAGGGAAGAGGAAAAGATATAAACTTGTATATATGTATATGTAAGATAACTAAAAAGAACACTGCTGAATGTATTCAGTATTGAGAAAGAACAATTAATACTCATATTAGATCAATCTAGCGTGTCTATATGTGATAATGTAAGAAACCATTTTAAAGATAACGATGCGCAATATTGCAACCATTGTCACGCTTCTATCCACCGGTTGTGTAAACCTGCAATGTTGTGTATTTACTCTAGTCATTTGCTTGTCTCTTTTGCTTGTTGTTTTTACTATATATATGTCATGCTTTTTGTTGTTGTTGTTGTTTTTGTTTGTTTTGGTTTTCTTTGCTCAAATAAAATAAAAAAAAATAAAATAAAATAATAAAATAAAGGCAAAGTGGGGGCAACACAACCTGAGTTGAAATTATAGCACAGAGCTACCATGATATGAACAGCATGGTACTGGCAGAAAAACAGACTCGAGGATCAATGGAACAGATTAGAAGATGCAGAAACAACTCCAAGCACATTTAGTTCCTTTCACAAAGGGGCCAAACACTTTCACTGAAAGAAAAATAGCCTCTTTCATAATTGGTGCTGGAAAAACTAGCTGTCCACATGCCTAAGATAGAATCTAGACCCATATGCTTCAATGCGCACTAAAATGAAATTGAAATGGATTAAAGATCTAAATATTAAAGCACAAATGTGAATTGTGCTGGAAGGTAAAATAGGTAGACGTAAGTGTAGGCCAATACTGTGAACTGTCCCCAGTGACATAAGAACTATTACAAAGAGTCAACTACTGGGATTTCATGATTTTAAAGAGATTTTTCAAAGCAAAAGAAACACCAAAAGATTGTAGACACAACCGAAAGTGGGAAGACATTTTTGGCCAGTGTTGGACAGATAAAGGACTAATACCTAGAATTTTAAAAATTCAGATCCTGTAAATTTAAAGATCCAATCTAAAAATGGGCATCTGAAATGAATGGACACTTCTCAGATGAAGAAGTACTAATGGCAAACAAATATATGAAAAAAATGTTCAACATCACTGGTCATTGGAGAGATGTAAATTAAAACAACTCTGAGATTCCATTTCACTGCATAAAGAATGACTATTATCAAGGAATCAACCAATAACAAATGTTGGTATGGTTGTGGAGAAAAAGGAATCCTTCTCTGTTGGTGGGAATATACATAGGTGAAACCACTGTGGAAATTGTCATGGAGATGCCTCGAAAAATTAAAACTAGAAGTCCCATTTGAGCCAGATATTCCCCTTCTTGGTATCTTCCTGAAAGAATTAAAAGCATCATACCACAGTGATATACACACAGAGATGCTTATAGCAGCACAATTTGTAATAGGTAAATCTTGGAAACAGCCCAAATGCTCACCAACAGATGAATGGGTAAAGAAGATGTGACTTTTTTATGCAGTAGAGTACTACTCTGCCATAAATAATGATAAGCTTGTGACATACCTAGGTAAATGGATGCACCTTGAGACCATACTCATAAGCAAAATAAATCAGAAACACATATTTAAATATCTCATTATTTCTCTGGTGTGAGAAACTGAAAGAGTAAATAAGATCCAAAATATATAACACATATTGAGAAATAGGATGAACAATTTCAAATGGAGAAGGGAACAAGGGAGGAAAAGAAAAAGAAAAAAGAGAATAGCAGGAAAAAATAGAAACAAAGTTTTTGTAAATAAGGAAAAGAAGTAACGAAGGGAGGGGAAAAGACTGGAGAAAAAGAATGAAGATATGTTATGTACAGGAATGAATTCCGTATGATGAATATGACCACCATCAGGTATATCTAAAGTGTACCAATAAAATTAATTTTAAAAAGACA
This sequence comes from Dasyprocta punctata, assembly GCA_004363535.1. NCBI lineage: Eukaryota > Metazoa > Chordata > Mammalia > Rodentia > Dasyproctidae > Dasyprocta > Dasyprocta punctata. Next base: position 99,380 of record RJWM01004419.1, on the reverse strand, counting down.
AAATATAAAAATTTAAGGAACTCAATGCAAGCAATGTATATAGAGTTGTAAATTCTTGCCATTAAAAGAGTAAATAAATAATCCAACCTTTACCTAGAGGCACTAGAAAAAGGTGTCAAAACTAAAGGTAAGCAGGAGAGAAGAAATAATGTTAGAGTAGAGATAAATGAAAGACAGAACAAAAACCAAAGAACAAAACCAAACAGTCATTCTTCGGAAAGATCAACAAAAGTTCATTTTTAATGAACTGATCAATAACTAAAGAAAGACAAGATCTAAATTACAAAAGTAGGGAATAGAAAAGTGATGTTACTACCAATCTTACTGAAATAAACAGTATTACATGGCAATACTATAAATAACTATAGGCATACATATTGAATAACAAATGAAGCAAAATTACTGTAAAGACACAAACTACCAATGCTGACTCAAAAATAATTTTTTAAAAAATCTAACTGAAAGTATAATAAGTAAATATTTTGAATTAATAATGAATGAGAATAGCCCAAAGCCACTCACTTTTACTAGGGAATTATATGAAATGTTTAAGCAATCATTAGCACCAATATTTCATAAACATGTCAAAGAAGAGGTAGTATCTCCCAATTCCTTTAATGAAGATAATATCATCCTGACAGCAAAGGAAGACATGGCTAGTGCAAAAAGAAAACTACAGACCAGTATCTTTAATTAACTCTGTGATGTTTAAGCTTCTCTGTCAACTTGATTGGCTTGGAGTCACCTAGGGGATTAGCAAAACACTCTTCTATGTGTACCTGGGTGGATCACAAAAGTGTGACCTTATGTACCATATCTGGTACCTGGCCTCTTCCTCTCTGGTAGTGTTCCCCTGCTTTGCTTCCTAGCCACAATGAGTTTAGCAGCTTCTCTCCATTCTAATCTCCCATCACTATGCTTCTGCCTTTGGGCAAGCCTTTGAAACTGTGAGCAAAATCAACTTCATCTTTTAAATTGTGGGTCATTTATTTGTCCCGGCAATGGAAAAGTGACTAACAGAAACATAGAGGCCAAACCTGAAGACAATATTAGCAAACCAAATCCAAGATAATCTATAAAGGGATATACTATTTAATCAAGTGAGATTTATCCCAAGAAGATAAGGTTGATTCTGCAAAAAAGTCAATTTTAATATGACATTTTAGCATAATAAATGACAAAACATACATGATCTGAATAAATGCAAAAAGCCTTCTGACGAAATCCAACAGCTTATCGTGATAAAAATACAAATGAGAAATAAGAGAGAACATGCTTACCCTGTTCTTGGTATCTTTGAAAATCTATAGCTAACCACATACTTGAGAATGAAAGGAAAATTTTTTTTCCTTAGATCAGAAATAAGATAAAGATTTCTGTACTTATCAACTCCATACAGCAAGCAAAAACAATCAGGCAAGAAAACAGCAAAAGGCATCCAGATTGGAAATGAAGAAGTAAAACTATATATACTTGCAGATAACATCTTGCATAAACAAAATTCATAAACATACTGTCTTAGTTACTTTTCTCTGGTTGCTGAGACAAAACACCTGACATCAAAAGTTAAAGGGGGAAAGATTTATTTAGTTCACAATTTGTAGAGGTTTTAGTCCATAATGGGCAGGTTCCAATGCAGGGTGGCTTAGCAATGGGGTATTGCAGAAGAGAACCAGCTTATGACAAGTAGAAGACAGCAAAAGCAAGCAAGGAAGGGAGAAGGCAAGCCTCTTTCTGTCCCTTATATTGTATCCAGGCTACTGGGTTAGGGTGGTGCCAAATCAATCAGTGGATTGATTTAGTAATCACCCTCTCTTATCCAAGCACCCTTAATCCCAGCATTGCACCATGAATCAATCACATACTCTAGATCCAGTCACCTCTGAAAAAGCCCCACCTATGATTATATGAGGCTTTGGGGGTGCATACAGAAACAAGCCGTAACACACATGTTAACAAAATGCTAAACAAAACGATAATAAAATACTATCACTTTATGCTCACTACAATGGAAATAATAATGATAAAGATGAAGAGGAGGCACAGGAGGAAAAGGAGAAGAAGAAAAAGGAGAGACACAAATATTAATATGTATTAGCAAGGGTCTGTTACACTGCTGGTGAAAAATATTAAATAGTGCCATCACTAAAGAAAAGAGTTTGGCAGCTCCACAGAAAATTAAATCTAGAGCTACCAAATGACACAAAAATTAACTCCTAGGTACATACACAAGAGAATGTGTGCACACAAAAACTTGCACACAAATATTCATGGAAGCATTACTGATAATAGGCAAAACTTTGAAAAACAAAAATGTATATCAACACATGAATAGATAAACAAATGTGTATAGCCATACAATGGACTATTAGTCTTCCAGAAAAATTAAGTACTGATGCAAGCTACAATACAGAAGAACTTTGAAAATGTTATGCTAAGTAACAAGACCCAAATACCAAAGGCCACATATTGTATTGTTTATTTGCATGAAATATCCAGAGTTGACAAATCCCTGGAGACAGAAAGTTGATTAGTAGTTGTCAGGGGCTGAGAGAAAGGGGAAATTGAAAGTACTAGTGAGTATAGAATTTCTTTTAGAGGTGATGAAAATCATCTGGAATAGTAATGATGTTTGAACAACTTCTTGAACATACTAAAATGTATGACATTGTGTACTTCTTCAGAGTGAATATTATGGCTTATAAATGATATCTTAAATTTTAAAAGATTCTGGAGTGTGTTTTTAGCCAGTAATTCTCTCAGACAGTAGTTAGAGAAAGAAATCAAGAGAGCCTCTTAAGTTATAAGTGACCTAATTTAAAACCATGGAGATGTCTTTGAGGACATTCCAGTCATTAATGAAGTTAAATCTGCCTTTATAAAGTCCTACTTGCATTTTAGTACATTTTAAAGTGTGTTGTCATTGGCAAATCCTTTAGCATGCATCATCTCACAATATACACATGAAGTAGAAAGGAAAAATCCTATTAATACCTTTGCAAATGCAGGAGTACAAGTCCAAAGAGCCTGGAGTCACATGGATAGCCACTTTTTGTCTAGTAGTTACTTTACTCTGCCATGGTTCATAAAATAGACCCTTTGCTAAAAGAAAATGAACTCGAACACTTCTCAATTTTTCATCCTATTTATTTCATTCTATTACCCACTCTGCCATCTGTAGTGACAGCAAGATTCTATTATCTGCAGTGCTGTGGGGTGGGATTTCAAAATAGCCCTTTGAAACTGTAATCCCAGTATTTCAAAATGGAGTTTTGAGAGTGGCTATACCCACATTCAATCCTGCTTCATCTGGGCAATGTCAACTTTTCAGGAACTCCTTTGTATCATTACCATGTGAAAATGTCCAGGTAGCATATGAAATGTTATTTAGGTCATTGTAAATTCAAAGATGGCTTTTTCTTTCATTAGACTGTAAAGGAGACAAGTGTAAGGAGAATTTCTTTTTGTTATTTTACTTTCAACATACTGAAGATTGTCAATATGTATTACTGAATCTGTGATTGATTGATCTTTTAAAATATTGCTGGCTAAGAGATCTCTCTGTAATATGCTTCTTAATGAGATTTTAGTATTTTTCTAAAAACAGTATATATCTGGAGTGAAAAACAACCGACAGAGTATCCTTGTTTTGTAAAACGCAAGTCTCATGCCTTCTCATGGCTATTTGAAATACTGCCCTTTAGTCTTAATCTTAGAGTTGTTTTAAAGTCCATTGAATGATGAATAGAATAGGTCAAAGGAGGCCAGAGAATAAATCTCACCTTGCCACCACTTCATTGTCATCTCACCATACCTAGTACTGCCCCAGCAGCTTGGGTATCATAAAACATTAAAAGAACCTTGGCAACAATTTCATGTCAATGCATCAGCCAGGCAGGGATGCCCACCCATGAACTCAAAACAGGCACATCAAGCAGAGAAGACATTCTCACTGGGAAATACAGATAAAGTTTTGAGGGTGATGTGACTGGAAAAGGCCATATACATATTCCTCTTAACAAATAAATTATAGTCTTCCTCAATTTGAATATAGCAATATAGGAAACTACCTTGCTGGAAAATGCCAGGCAATATTAGACAATGAAATAAAGTCTTGCTTTTGTAATAACTTTTGCTTCTGCCATAAATGTTGCAACTAACCTGCACAGGATTCTAATTACTTGGCAATTGAGATATAAAGCTGGGCTACAGTGGAAAGGCATTCTCATTGGTCTCTTGGTCATTTCCTGCTCACTTGTTAGGAGACAGTAATAGTCTCTATAATGAAATTACACATATATCTATTCCTTCATCATGCAAAAGTGGTTGTACATATTACCATTTCATGTGGAGATTATCTTTGAAATAAACTATTTTTGGGGGAATACATAAAATGCACTTTGAAGAGCCCTGGGAAGTACTCCAACGAGATAATCAATTTGATATGAGTGCAAATAAGAGGGTATGTGCGTTATATATTAATAAACTGTGTGCAGAGAAAACAGGAATTTGCAAGAAATGATGTTTTTCCAAAAGCAATCCCCTTTGTAAAGTGTTCCAGAATGGTCAGAGGCAAGTACATATTTATTCCACCCCCTGGAAATCTCATATAGCATTGCAATTTGTAAAGCACTTTCATAAGTGTATCATGTTTGGTCTTTTTAGCTATTATATTATTTTCATTTTACACATGAAAATTCTGAAATTTAGAGAAGTCAAATTGAGTTTCCAAAGGTCAAAAACTAATAGGTGAGTTTCTTTAAGTAACCTCTCCTTCTACCACACCCTTACTGCATTAAAAATTTTCGAAGTTAGTCAAAGGACAGATTCTCTGTCAGAACCACTATATATATATTCCTTGGTGTGAGTTGGTGAACTCTGGAGTTATATTTCCTAGGAAATGAAGGTCTCCTTGAGGAAATATAATCAATCACATTCTGGTGCAAGGAAAGGTCAGGTTGATAACTGGTGTTACCAGCAACATGGGTGTTAAACGCTCACACCATTATAACAGGGCTTGAGATTAGAAAGTGACCTTCCTTTATTGAGTATGTGTGTATATTATTGACATTTCCCTGAGATCTCATAGAAACAGTGAAAATGGATTAAAAAGAAATAAGGAAAAAGGTTTATCAAGTGAAGATTTGGTTATATTGGCATGCTGTGAAACCTCCAAAAATAGTAAGCTAAATAAACTTCTCCTTCCCTTATTTTGGGTGTCGAGTATTTTGTCCCAGCAATGAAAGAAAAGTAAACAAGACAGAATTTTGTACTAGAGGAGTGGGATCATTGCTGTGATTGTACCTGACCATGTGGTTCAAGAGCCTTTGGGAATGGCTTGTGGGAACAGTTTGGAAAGGTTTGGAGGTGTCGCCTGAAAGCATAGAGCTGGAAGGTCTCAGGCTGTTCTGCATGAGAGATTCTGGTCAAAGCTCAGAAGACCAGAAAACTGGTAAAGACCAAGCTCAGGTAGTTTCTGCTGGGAGGAAGGACTGCACTGGGTGCTGGAATCCAGATGATGTGTGCTATGGCTTGGTGGAAAGCTTGTCTGCATTTTGCTCATGTTCAGAGACATTGCCTGAGACTAAGATTAAGGGCAGCAGACTAATTAATCTGGCAGAAGAAATTTCAAGGCAGTCAAATGTTGAGGATGTGGCATGGCTACTGTCGGGGGCTTTTAGCCAGATTTATGTTGCAAATCAAGAGCAAAGAGCCCAGAAGGATGATTTAAAATATTGTGAGTTTGGCCAGAAAGAAAGCTCCAGTAAAGCTTTGGACTGCAAAGATAGAGCTGAGATCTTGATTACTGAGAAGGAACAGAAGAATAAAAAAGATAGACTGGAGGCATCCCAGGAAGTGGCAGGTCTCCACCCTTTGCAGCCTCAAAACTGCAAAAGTGAAAGATTGTGGCTTGAGGAGAAAGCCTTAGAGCACCATGTTCCAGAATGGTGGTGGATGCCCTACAAGGTTCCAGAATGGTAGTGGGATAGAGAATTTGTTCCTCACAATCAGGTTCAGAGTGCCCAGTGATCTGGGCACTCAAACCCTACAGCCAAGAGAGAGGAAAGCCTGGCTACTGCTCCAGCTAGCAGCAGACCTCAGCATTATCCACATGGTGCTGGTTTTAGGTGTATACTGAATGGAAGAGTTCTGAGGTTAAAAAGGCTTCCACCCCAATTCCAGAAGACCTGAGAGGCCAGGTAGTGTGCCCCTGAGAAGGCAGTGTATGAAGCTGTGAGTGTGGAGCCAAAGATACAGTGGAGACCCCAGCAGTTTGGAAAAACCTGGAACATGGATCATCTAAGGAAAGCTGCAAGGAGGGAGCAAAAAAACCATGGGATCTGTTACCACCAGAAGTCCCATAGAGGTGGAACTACACAAGTCTTTTGGAGCTCACAATTTGCCATAGATTGCTTCAGATGCTGAATTGCAACTACAGGACTTAACGTTTGCCTTGCTGGATTTTGGACTTCCTTTGGTCCCAATGTGTTGTATCCCCATTTGTACCCTTTGGAATGGGAATGTTTATCTTGTGCCACTCAAGTGTTTAACTCTGTATTCATTTGTATAGGGGCTTTCAGCTAAGAGTTTGCCTTACATCTCGGAGGAGACTTGGGAATTGGACTTTTCAGCAATGCTGAAACTGCTAGGACTTTGGCAGCTCCTACAGATGGACTAAATGCCTTTTGCATGAAGGGATGTTCACGAGTCTTTGTGGGGGGGCAAAGGACAAAATGTTATGGCCCTAATGTAATATAATGTTGATAGACTTCATGCTGGTTCTTAAGGATTATTAAACCTGCATTATAATGTTCAAGTTGTGAAATGTTAAGATTAAACATGTCTTGTATCTGGAAACTGGTTTAAAGAAATGTGTCTGGTTGCCAAGTTGGTAAGGGGTGGATTGTTATGGTCAATACATTGTAACAGCTTGAGAAATTTGCAAGTTTAACTAAGAAACTCAGCAGGGAGTCAGGGTTCTTACTTTGTAAACATCCTGAGCCTGTGAAAGAGGAAGGCAAGGAGATTTTTTGAGTGCTACACCTGCCCTGGGTGGGGGTAGACTGCTTACAATATAAGAGAGGTGAAGAGGCTTGTTTTCTCCCGTTTTTGCTCCAGCTGCTTTCGCTGACTACTACCTTGAAGTGTTGCCCCTGTGCCATGCCACTCTGCCTTGGAGTCAGCTGATTATGGACTAAAACCTCCACAAAGAGTGAGCTAAATAATCCTTTTCTTCCTTCATTTTGGGTGCTGAGTATTTTGTCCTAGCAATGAGAGAAAAGTAACCAAGACACATGCCTAGAAGAGAGTCACCTTATGAGAAGGTGTTCAATGGCCAACATGAGCTCTTCATTGTCCTAGTTGAGACTGCAAAGAATAGAATACTATTTTTACTTTTCATTTAAGATTTCCATTTTGTTCTTCCTCAGTATCTAATGGGAACTTTGATGGATGAAGACATTTCTGTTGTTTTCAGAACCCAAGAATTATACTTGTCCTTAAGATAGGGGTAAGAACACTGGGTGGTAGCACCAGAAACCAAAGGGAAGTTGAGCATTAGTGGGGACAAGGAATCTGGAAAATGCTATCCAAATTCTCACACAGCCCCTCTTGGATCAACTGGGTTCTAGTCTCTATTCTAATACAGGAGGCCTTTTATTTTCCATATGGAATTTGCAGTTTTATAATAGATAAAGTGTCCACTCAAAGAAGAAAACCTGCATATCTAGAATCATAATCATGAAACTATGTTAGTGATGTAAATCAATTAATAGAATAGCCACCTGTCTCCCTCCAGTTACCTGTATATGCCTACTATTCCTATAGTTTAGCCCATTACACAGCAGGGACAACTAGCCTTTATCCCACATAGATAGTCATAATCCATAACTGGTGTGAAATTACTTGTAGGTACTGAATTTACCATGTTGCCTTCACTTCTTTTGCTTCTGTTATCTGATACTCTGATATCCAAACCTTTCATGGTTTTCTGATATCCAAAGAACCTGACTTGTACTAGGATGTCCCTTCAGACCTTGACCATTAGAAATTTACCTAAAGCCCACTATTGGTTGTTCAGAACACACACATTGCTCCATTTAAAGTGATCTCACTGGTTCTGTTGTGCCCACATGCCAAACACAATTCCAAGTTAAATGGGTGAAAACTGTCCATTTTCCTTCATAATCTCTTTCTCTGTTTCTCTCTTTCCTTTCTGTTCTTTCATTTTACCAAGTGCTTCATACTTACATTTACCCATGGCTCCTCAGGGGTTGCCTTTTGATGATCTATGCTATCCTATTCCAGATAAGGATCTACTGCTGAGAACTTTTCCTGAACCCCTGTGCCTTTCAAAATAAGAGACTGATGCCCCATTCTTCCAGAGTCCTGCTAAGAGACATATTGACAATCTAATTCACAATATTATTTTCTAACCATGGCTGAATGTGTCCCAGGAGGCAGTCTTCCAAATAATTCCACAAACAATGCAAATTTACAAAGTTGTGACAGATCATGGGTATCAAGATGCTTTCAAGCAAAGGAACCTTTAATAAATTCTTAGGTCATAACACAAAATTACATGCTCCCATGTCCATCCTCTATTTTTTTTAATTTTCAACTTTATTGACATATCATCCTGTATTTTCACTGATGAATATGGATTCTAAGGAAATTTTAAAAAGAAAAATGTAATGTGTATAAATATAATCTAAGCACATGGAAACAGTCTAAATTTTCAACAATAAGAGTATGGACAAAACAAAACAATGACTAAATTATACATGCATAAAGAAGGAAATAAATATATTTTAATCAGTTTGGCTATGGTGGTGGGTTTTTTAAACCTTATTAGTATAAAGTGTACATTCCCAGGTACGTGATATAATTTCATATGTTTAAGATTAAAGGGTGAAGTGAAACAGGCACAAAGCATTTTAGAAGGTGCTTTCAGTGCATTTAAAATAAAATTGTGGTTTCAGCAAAATGAACCTTCTTCTAAGAAGTTGACTAGTGGAAGAAAATGTTTGGCAAGCACTTTACCGAAATATGAAGCAGAAAGTGGTAAGAACTATAAGAAAGACATCCATGGAGTGTTGTGAGGAGAAAGTGACAAAGAACCTTTTAATGGGGTAGTGGCTTCAGGGTGGTGGAAGCATTTGAGTGGGGCCTAGAAGAAACATAGAGTTTAAAGATACGGAGATGTGGGAAAAAAGCACTTAAATCAAGAGATAGACTGAGGAAAGGTGAGGAATAGGGAAAGTATGGGTATGCACCTGGGTAGATGAGTAATTTTATTATCTTGTAGTGCATTTCCATGCAATATTCTGGTAAACCTGAATGGGAAATAAATAGTGATCATTGATTTTAGGGAAAGCATAAAAATGAAAACCTAAAAACCAAAGTAAATTAAATTTACAAAACACACTCTCTTTTGGGTTTTGAAATAAATCAGTTAGTTGTTGCATAATTCTCAATAACAACATTTCCTTTCAGCCTTGATTTAAATCAATCAGTTGTTACATAATCTCTTTCATTTTGCATGTAACTTTCTTATGACATTTATCACATCAGCATCTAATTTTTGTTTCCACATCTATATTCCACAGTAAACTTTGAGATATCTGACAGAATGACTGTGTTTCATTTATTAGTGAGTCCCACCATTAAACAGAAGGCCTGGAATATACCTGTCTCTCTGTTGCATCCACTGGACTGAGACCATGTTTTGTTCATCTCTCTCCCCACAAGCTCTGTCATATAGCAGATACATGATGCTTGTTAAACTGTTAAACTGAGGTGATTAGATGCCTTCCTGCTCCCTTAGTCCTCTATCCTCAGGTTCCTCATTGGTAAAATAAGGCCAGTAAGAGTAGGTACTTAGGGCTATTGTGAGGATTAAATAAACACTTAATGAATTTAACATACGGAAAATGTTCAGTACACTGAGTGCTATGATTATCATAATCATCATTATGGTTTGCTGTTGTCGTTAAGACTTCTAGACCTGCCCATGGGGACAGGTCCTTCAAACTGTGCTAACTTTGGTTAGGGTTGTTGCTGGGCCTGGAGCATGGGAACTGTGCCTGTAGACTTTTCTCTTCCCTGCCATATTTAAATGGTAGGGATATAGCTCAGCGGCATAAGCGCCTGCCTGGCAAGAGCAAGGTCCTGAGTTTGATTCACGGTTCAAAACAAAACAAAACAAAACAAAACAACAAAAACAGACAAACAGCAACAACAACAACAAAAGACCAACAAACATACTTAGACGGTAATTCTGTATAGTGTTGAAGTTGCAGCTCACCTAAGAAGACACTGTCACCAGACTGGAAGCTTCCCAAGGACATGGCTGGCATACTGTCATCTCTGGACCTACACAAAGCCTTATACAGTGCATATTTGTTGAGAAAATGAAAGCTGCTTTTGACTGTCCTATCTTTACTGCCACTGCACTATGAGAACACAAATTCTTATAATTTGGATATTTCTCTAGCTAGGGCTCAAGGCCCAGGAAGCTCTGTGCCACCCTCCTGGCATTGCTCTAGCCAACCATACTTAGTTTTTGATACTTGAGGGTGGACCCATATCTAAGGTTGCAAAACTATCCATGGAAAAAAAAATAATTACTATCATATCATCCATGCAGTTAGCAAAAGGTAAATTATTTAATTTGCAATAACATTTCTACAGTGACATAACTGGAGCTCTGGAAATGTGCTATAATTTAATGGGGAACTATTTTCTTGTTTCTGCACTGAATCAACACTGTTTCGTCCTTTTTATTTTGAAAAGTTTGGCACTGTGCCGCACACTTTCAAGTTGTTTTATCACACATTGTTCCTGTAGCATCTCTGGAAGTGGTCATCATTATCTTCATTTTACACTTGAGAAAACTGAAATTCAGGGGAGTGATCTCTCATGATACAGGGCAGCAAGCAGTAAGTCATGGCTCCCAGTCAACTAGAGAATCACAAGAGTAAACAGCTGATATTTTACATTCACTCTGTAATCTATTAAGTTATGATATTCATTAGTTAGGTTAGTGTAGTAAATACATTTTCAACCTATGATGGATTTATTTAGATGTAACACCATCATAAATTGAGGAGCACTGGGATTGAACTAAGAGCAAGCTTTTTACCACTATATCAATAGAACTCTTGGCAAAAAGCAGTTTTTTTGTGGTTCTGGAGATTGAACCCCAGGGTCTTTGCAATGAGCTACATCTCTAGCCATTTTTTTTTGAGACAGGGAGTCCAACTTGTGATCCTCCTGCCTCAGCCTCCCAGAATGCTGGGATTACAGATATGTGCCACTACATCTGGCTTGAAGGGCATTTTAACATCTTTGTAGGGTTCACCAGGTAAGTGAGAAATCATTCTACATCTCCACACCCCCTTGTTTTCTTTCTTACATTTATCTGTGCTCCTGTGAAACCATAATCTGTACTTAAACTTGATGGCTATGGGTTTTTAAAATTGCAAAAGACAGTGCATGGGTTTGATCCTGTGTCCCCCCCGCCAAGGTCTTATGTAATCTGGATGGAGCTGAGTCTGGTGTTTGTGATTAGTTTGTTGTCTAGCACTGGGATTGGTGATGTGAGTGCTGAACTTGCCCAGGGGTGGAGCTGACCTACAGTGTAAGGGTAAGAGGAACGCATGTTTCTCTCTCTTGATTTGCCTTGCTGTTGGGCAGTGGCCATGAATGGCTGCCCTGCCACGCCATGCTGCCTTGTAGCCAACTAAGTATGGACTTAAACTCCCGAGAGCTGTAAGAAATAAACCTTTCCTTCCCTAATTTTGGGCATCAGGTATTTTGTCCCAGCAACGAGTAAAAAGTAACTAAGACAGAGAGAAAGAAAACTTTTTTTTTCTAAATTATATAAGCTACAGATAAGTCTCTGGGAATTTACACAAAGACAGTGGAGTAAAAAAGGCTATGCAGGAGAGGAGGAAGTAAGTGGCTGTTAGTCACAGGTAACACAAATGTGAACCAGCTCTATTCTGAAGTTGAAGAAAGTTAACAGATGTCAAGGAATGGATATCAGCTTACTGACAAGCACACAGCGTCCTTATCAGGGTGCTAATCTCCATCCTCATATGAAGTTTTGAACATCTGAAGGTGAAGAACACAAGAAACACAGATAAACAGTATATATCTGCTCGTATTGGTTGGCTGTTAATATTTTGTATTTTATGAAAAAATAAAACTTCATAAAAAATAAGATAACAATGCACTATGTATCATCTTCAAGGTACTTAATTTTTAAAAATATCAAAATTGGAAAGTAAGTGGGGATGGATGGATATAGACTAATCTATAGGAAGCAGAATAAATTAGAGTATATTGGTTGAATTTCATTTTAACCGTAGTAGAATCATAGGCCATACCAAGGTATTATCCTGTTTGTGAAAGAAATGCCCCCCAAAATGGCAAAAAAAAAGAAAAGAAAAGAAACAAATCACTACAACCAAACCACATTTCTCAAAAAGGTCCAAAGCACTAGGAATGTAAAAGATGGCACTCTAGATAAAAGATAATCTGGGTTGGATTTTAAAAAATATCCATCCAGTTTCAGGGGGAAAGAAGCCTTAGAAATTATTTACACAGGTGCTGGATCAGGTTTCTATTGAATCTGGCCTCAGAATACCTTAAGACACACCTCTGGCTGGACAAGGGAATCCAATGGCTAAAGAACCTGGGATAATTTATAACCTTTGTTAGTTTTTCTCCTGACCTGTAGCTTGAAATTTGAATTTGCTGGGACAAACATATCTTATTGGGGTCAAAGTTACACAGAGAACTGTGACACCTTCAAATCCAATGTCCAGGAATCAGGAAACATGTACCGGGTGGGCTAGCCAGAGAATGTTACTCACAGAGGCAAAGAAGAAAAATGAAAAGCTTGACCTTTGCTACATTCTCATCCAAATTCTATTGCCTTTGCTGGTCAATAATTAAGTAACACTAAAGAGAAGTGGGTAGTTGGGAACATTACTTCAATCCACAGTCTCCTTTACCCAGGGAATCATCCCAGATGCCATCTCCCAATTTTACTTCCTGCCTATCCTGGGAATACCATTAAGTATATGTGTGTCAATGACTGAGACTTCACTTCAGGAGAAGGAACCAAAGCTTACTAGGTACCAGGAACTGCATTACAAATTATTTTGTTCCAAGAATAGCTCTGTGAGCCATTATTATCCTCACAGAGGCACAGAGAAGTGGTTTTTCTCAAGGTCTCATCTATTTAGTCTTAGAATTAATGATTGAATTCCATTCTATTTCTCAAAGATGGCATATACAAAGTAACTAACTGGCCAAATGACATATCAAAGTCAGAGTCTGTGGCAGAATCATATCACATATAGTGTTCTTGAATTATTTATTTTTCCACTACCTGGATATAAGCCTGCTTCCAAAAAGCCCAGAGAATAGATTAGGGGTGCCATAGACAACTCAGTATTCAGCAGTAGCTGGGAACAAAAGGTCAACTGATGGCCTGTCAAGGGGCTTGCTACATCGAATGAGATTCTTTAAAATGACCTCCAGACACAAGATTCCCCAGACAAGTCTGCTGATTTCATACTACCCTGTCTTTTGCTTAGTCTTTACTCTCTTCCTGAAAGTTCTATTCTTGCCTTTTTGAATGCAGCAAACTCTTACACGTTCTTAAAGACCTAGTTCAATTCTTCACTCTTTTGTGATGCCTTCTAAAAATTTCCAGGTAAAATAACTCATTATGGGCTAGGGAAATTTTGTATGTACTTCTAATAAAACACTGATCTCACTTTATTATGTTAGCAACTGTGTGAGATTTACTTCATAGACATTACTTGTACCTCTTTGGGTAAGTCACTTAACTCTTCTGTGCCTCAAATCCCTCATTTGTAAACTGAGGCAAAGTTTGGAAGACTGAATGAAAAAACGTCTAGAAAGCATCTCATGTACATTGAGTGCTCAACAAATAGTTTTTGTTGTCTCATAAGTCTTATACCAGTGGCTAATACAGCTCTAGTCTACACAATAAGCACTGACTACTGAATGAATACATGCTGTGTGAGGAAAGTGCCAATCATTATGGCCATGTTGGATAGGACTATAGTCAGAATACTCCCTTATGAATCTATAAAGTTATTAACAAAAGCTAGACCAATGTTGCATAAACTCCTATGGGCTAAAAGTCCTCTGAGAATCACATGACATTTATGAGAACTCTCCCTTAAAAAATTCACACATGTAATCCCAGCACTCAGGAGGCTGAGGTAGGAGGAGCGTTGTGAGTTCGAGGCCGGCTTGGGCTACAACGCGAGCACAAGGCCGGCCTGAGCTACACAGTGCGACCCTGCCTCTAAAAACCAGGGCCAGGAGTTTGGTTCAGTGGTTTAAGCGCCTGCCCTGGCAGGTGCAAGGTTGTGAGTTCGATCCCTGGTGCCGCAAAAAAAAAAAAAAAAAAAAAACAAAAAACAAAAACAAAAATCACACATGAAGCTGGGCGTGGTGGTGCACTCCTGTAATCCCAGCATTTGGGAGGCTGAGGCAACAGAATCATTTATAAGTTTGAGACCAGCCTGGGCTACAAAGTGAACCCAAGGCCAGCCTGAACTGCCTGTCTCAAAAAGACCAAAAAAAAAAAAAAATCACAAATGCATGTATGCATGTACACACAAAAGACTTGTAACCATTTGCCCAGCAAGAAATATCTTACAGAGCTCTCCCACCATATTCTACCATTATTGCTTATTCCGTTAGGTGGGAAGATACGCAGTTATATAAGATAATCTTATACAATGGTGAAAGCAGAGAACAGGATGTAGCACTTTCCAAGGGCTGTGCTAAATGCTTATTATGCTACCTCAGATAATTCTTGGGTGTTATAAGGTAAGAATCTCCATGGCTCTGCTGATTGGCTGTGAGGCTTGTATGTGAACTGTACGAATGTACTTTTTTTTTTTTTAAGTACCGGGAATCGAACTCACAACCTCGTGATTGCCAGGCAGGCGCTTGTGCCACTGAGCTACATCCCCAGCCCCAGGAATGTATCGTTTAAGGGACTATCAGAAGTCCACATCCATATAACAAAATGAAATCAGCGTCATCCATAAAATGAAACATCCCAAAAGAGGAAAGAAAAACAGAATTTTAAAACTCTGTCACGGGCATGGTAGCACATGCCTATAATCCCAGTACTCAGGAGGCTAAGGCAAGAGGATCACTGCAAGTCTGAGGCCAGCCAGGGCTACAAACTGAGTTCAAGGAAGCCTGAACTGCACAGTGAAACCCTATTTCAAAAAGATAAAAACAAAAAACCCTGCTAGATGAAATAAAACTTTACTTATAAAGTTTAGCTCCATCCTCAAAGACAACATTCTCTTATTTTCTGACATAAAAAGGGAGTGTTGTGGATTGAAAACTGATGGTCAATTTAAACACCAGCTGAACTGAATCAGCATGGTGCTGAGTGTAGATGGCCCACCTGAGGAAAGTTGCCAGCATAAAAAGGAGATCTAGAGAGGAAGAGTAGCACTGTGGGTTCTCCTAAGGTTTGGAGCCATTGGTTCTTCTGAAGGAGCTTGTCATGCTGGCTTCCCTGATACGAACTCAGCTGTTATCATCAGAGGAGCTCAGGACCTTGTTGCTGATGATGGCTGAAATTCACTTTAGGCGAGCTTTGATCGTTACTTTGAGTATTACTTCCTGGCTCCAGAAGGGAAGATGTGTGCTGTTTAATCTCAAGGAGAAGCTTGTCACATTGGCTTCCTGATATGTGTTCAGCTGTTCTCATCGGTGGAGGAGCTTGGGACCTCATTGTCACTGAGGATGGCTGTGGTACTTTTCGGGGGAGCCCTGGTCCTTATTTTGAGCATTGTTTCTTTGCTCCAGTGCAGAACCCTCAGCCTGCTGGCACAGATCCTTCACCCCACTGGCACAGATTTTCTGACTTCCACCACTGACCTTGGTGCCTTCCCAGCACAGATCCATGAAATAGACTTGTATGAGTCATTGTTATGGGCTCTAGGACTCCAGTTGGACTCGTGGGAGGCATCATCATGGGCTCTAGGTCTTCAACTAGACTCCTACAGGACATTGCTGTGGGATCCAGGCCCTCAGCTGGATTATCTAGGTCTTTAGTGTGTGGACAGATTTCCTGTACTTTCTTTGTATTAGACTCCTTGAGTGACCATTATAAATAACAGTAAAAATCATGTGCCTTGTATGTAAGTGTCATGTAATTGTTCTCCTTGTAACCCCTACCTAAAACAGGGAGGGACATGGATTTCTCTTGCTACTGGCACCATGTGAAGCACTATTCAATGTGTGAGAAGGCTCAGAGCATAAGGATCAGGAACTACAGGTCCAGCACTTGTATACATACAGTGTGTTTCTTAACTGTTCCCTTAGCTTGGTAATAAAGAAAAAAATTCTTAGGAGCTCAGGTATTAAACTGTGCTTCCTCTTTTGGGTTGTGTCATGAGAATCCATTAAGAGCTACTAAACTGAAATAAAAATGGATGAAAGATCTAAATGTTAAAACAGAAACACCTAATCTGCTGGAAGATAAAATGAGTAAAACTTTTGAAGGTGTAGGTGTAGGAAGTACTTTCTGAACAGAACTTAACTGCGTGAGAAATAACATCAAAAATAAAAAAATGGGATCAAATCAAATTAAAATTTTCTATAAAGTGAAGAAAACGGGACAACCTACAAAAAGGGAAAAAAAACCTGCCGGTTATTACTCAGACATAGGATTAATACCTAGAATATATAAAGAAATCAGAAAAACACATGCCCCCAAATAAAAGATCCAGTAGAAACTGGACAACTGAAATAGACAGACACTTGTCAGAAGAAATATAAATGGCCAATAAGTATGTTCAAAATCTCTGGACATTAGAGAAATGCAAATTAAAACAACACTGAGATTCCACCTTACTCCAGAAAGAATGGTTATCTTTAAAACATCAAATAATAACAAATACTGGTGACATTATATTAAATGAGGAAAACCTAACAGCTTTTCCTCTAAAATCAGGAATAAGACAAGGATGCCCACAATCACCATTTTGTTCAACACAGTACTAACCAAAGCAATCAGGCAAGAGAAAGAAACAAAAGGGATATGTATAACAAAGAGCAAAGTGAAATAATCATTATTTGTGAATGACATGATCCTCTACATAGAAGCCCCAAAGTACTCCACCAAAAGATTCTTAGAATTAATAACCAATTTCAACAATGCAGTAGAGTACTAAATCAATACACAAAAATCAAGATCATTCATGTATATTAATAATGAACTCACCAAAGTAGAAATTGGAAAAATAATACAAATTATAACAGACTCATGAAAAATTAAATGCCTAGGAAGTAACCTAACCAAGGAAGTAGAAGACCTCCATTATGAAACCTACAGTACTCTTAAAAAGGTGATCAAAGAAGACATCAGAAGATGGAAAGGTGTCCCCTATTCCTAGATAGGCAGAATCAGTATTATCAAAAATGGCCACAGTCTCAAAATTGATATACAGATTTGATACAATAATAGTCAAAATACCAATGACATTCCTAACAGAACTAGAGAAAATAATCCTAAAATTCCTATGGATCCAGAAGAGTCCCAGAATAGCAAAAGCAATCTTGGGCAATAAGAGCTAAGCAGGAGGCATCATACTACCTGACCTCAACTTATACTACAAAGATACAGTGATAAAAATGACATGGCATTTGCACAAAAATGGATCGATGGAACAGAATAGAGGAAAAAGAAACAACCCCAATTACACTCAGCCATCTGACTTTGACAAAGGGGACAAAGACATGCACTGATGGAAAGACAGCCTCTAATAAATGGTTTTGGGAAAACTGACTATTTTCATGCAGGATATTGAAGTGAGACCTATATCTCTCACCATGTACAAAAATAAAATCAAAATGGATCAAATATCTAAACACTAAAACAGAACACTTAACATACTGGCAGATAAAATAGGTAAAACTGTTGAAGTCATAGGTGTAGGCAAAAACTTTTGGAGCAGAACTCCAATTGTGCAAGAAATTACAGCAAAAATCAACCAATGGGATTATATCAAACTAAAAAATACCTTTTGCACAACAAAAGAAACAATCAACAGGGTGAAGAGACAACCTGCAGAATGGGGAAAAAATTGTAAGCTACTCTTCAGATTAATATCTAGAATATAAAAAGAACTCAAAAAATTTAAACAATCCACAATATAAACCTAATTTGAAAATGGGCACATGAAATAAATAGACACTGCTCAGAAGAAGAAACACATATGGCCAAAAAACACATGAAAAGAAGTTCAACATCTTTGGTCAATAAATAAATGCAAATTAAAACAATGTTAGGAATTCTTCTTACACCAGAAAGAATGGCAATCATGAAGAAATCAAATAAAAACAAATGCTGGTGTGGTTACAGTGAAAAAGGAACCCTTGTACATTGTTGACAGGAATGGAAACTAATGCAATCATTATGGAAATCAGCATGGAGATTTCTCAAAGAACTAAAAATAGAAATTTCATTCACCCAGTAATTCCCCTTCTAGATATTTTCCAAAAAAGTTAGTGACATCATATTACAGCAATACATTTATACCAATGTTTATGGCAGCACAATTCATAATAGTCCAATCCTGGAAGCAGCCTATATGTCCATCAACAGATGAATAAATAAATAAAATGTGGTATCTATTCATAATAGAATACTACTCAGATATAAAGAAGGATAAATTCGAGGTACCTGTATAAAAATGAATACACATCTGGAAAATATGATGAGTGAAATAAATCAGACACATAAGTTTACCTACCATATGGTTTCTCTAATTTGAGCAATACAAAGTAGAAATAAAAAGCAAAATAAAAAACTGGCAAAAAGCAAATGAAGAGACAGATCTTTTGCAAATGGGAAGAGGTTGAAGAGACTGAAGAGGAGGAGCAGAGGTAAGATTTAAGATGTATTATATACATGTACCTAATATTGACAGTGAATATAAACATTATATGTTGCAAACATGAGCTAAAATAATGACAATAATAATGAAAATGAAAAAAGGAAATTTAGAGACAGGTGGGTAAAATGAAATAAAAATGAATAAAGGTATTTTATGTACATGTATCTACTCCCTAACTTTATATACAGTACACATGTACTAATAAGATAAAATTTAAATTTATAAAAATGCTGATGAGGCTGTGGGGAAAAAGCACCCCTTCTACACTGTTGGTGGGAATGTAAAGTAGTACAGTCACTATGGGAACTAATATGATGATTATCCAAAAAACTCAAAATAGAAATTCCATTCAATCTTTCTATTTTCCTTCTATGCAGCTTCCTGAAAAAATTAAAGATATCATATTACAGTGATACATGCATAGTCATATTTGTAGCAGCGTAATTATAATAGCTAAATTCTGGAAGCGGCCTATATATGCATCATTGAATGAATGGATATGGAAAATATGTTATTTATCTAAAGTAGAGTACTATTCCACCATAAATAAGGATAAACTTCAGTCATCTGTAGGAAAATGGATATTCCCTGAGATGATGATGTTAAGTGAAATAAATTGGGCATATATCACATGGTTTCTCTTATGTAAGAAGCAAAGTAAAATACGGATAATAGGAAGAAGATAATTGTAAATGGGAAGGGGACTAACAGAGGGAGGGAGAGGGATGGTAGCCTAAGGCAATGAAAAAAGAATTAAGATGTTATGTACACATACCAACTCCCCACAAGGGATGTAAAAATTATGTACTACAAACATGTACTAATAAAAAATTTTTTTAAAAAAAGCTACCAGGCCTGGTTATTATATCAGAATCCAAATTTTCCATTCTGATATATGTGAGTTGGCAGGATGATGACCCATAGGTCTCTGAACCTACCTAATGAAGACACTTGCTAGTGAATGACAAGTTCCTTTTTCTTGGAGGCACTTTCTTAGGAAGATAAGCTGCTCTATATCAGTACTACTTGCTGGCTCCTTAAGTTTCTCCCCACAGTAGTCACGTCCTTTTTAAATTCTTTTTTTCATATTCTAACTCTATTATTCCTTTTCATCATTGCTCTACTTGTATGCCTAGGCATAATTCTTTCTACTTTGGGGTAGTATATGCATTTGAGGGGCAGCTGTAATGTAGCAGAGTGAAAGCTGCCTTCAGCCCTGAAAGACACAGGTTTGAATTTCAACAGTATCACTTGTTACCTAATTGTTGGTTAATTGACAAGGCTTTAGTTTGTTTTAAGAGAGTGGAATACTAAAAGAATGACCTCTCCTTCCTTCCCAGGGAAAGGAAGTTCAAATGCAGAATGGATATGGTGGCCTTTCACCACTGAAGACCTTTAAGGACAGTCAGGGTTATAGCCAGTAGACTATAAGTTCCTCAAAACAGGCTCTGCATCTTAAGTATGAGAGCCCATTACCCTATATGCAGTATGTACTTAGTAAATGTTTGTTGACTAAATACATGAGAAGTTTTACTGCCAGCTCTGTTCTTATGAGCTGCTTTACAGGGATGACAGGAGGTATAGTATAGACTGGAAGCAAAGGAACTGAAAATTCTAATCATTTTTGTTTGTTTGTTTGTTTGTTTGTTTTATGAAAGATGCATGCACTTCCAAATCTCAGTTTCTTCTTTATAGGTATGCAGTTACCAAGTACACCTGCCTCCTTGGAAGGGAGGGAGCATGAGCACCTAAATAACAGGTTTCCAAACTATGCATACATGGCTATTATAATGAAGAGATTGTTTTTGAAAATGATGACTTCTTGCAGAGTTCAGTTATCTTGAGGGACACTATGTTTCTTACTACGGGACTAGAGCCCAAATATTTTCTTTAGGGATAGAAGCAGCTTCTGGCTACAGTATATGCAGAGACACCAAAAAGATAAGAAGCTAGGAAATCAGTGGGACATGATAGGAGGAGGTAACAGACTCAAGAGATCTTCCAGGTGACAAAAGTTACGTAAACATTACAGATATTTACACAATGGTACAGGTACTATGGCAACTTCTTGTTAATCACTGTTTAATAAAATGCATGTTCTATAAATAAGCAGGCACAGGGCACCATAGAGCATCAATGGAAAGTTCTTGGTATGATTCCCAAATTGGGCACTGACAGAGACTTGGATGGACAGCAAATACAAAGAGTTACAGAGCTAAATTATTTCTTCTGTAAGCTTGTGGCATAGTCTTGTTATGGGGAAGCCCAGAATCAAGCTGGTTAATGTGTGAAGACAGAGAATCATGGGGGTAATACATGATAGATCCACAATTCAGATGGCCACCTGAGCCCTACTGTCTATGAAATAAGAGTTTTTCCATAATATTTGGTACTGAATAACCCCAAATCCCTTTCTCCTTATCATGTGGAGTATAGGTGGCATACAGCAAAGCTCACTCATACATGTTTCATAGCCATCCAAAACTTATTGTACAACAGTTTAGAAA
This sequence comes from Dasyprocta punctata, assembly GCA_004363535.1. Classification (NCBI taxonomy): domain Eukaryota; kingdom Metazoa; phylum Chordata; class Mammalia; order Rodentia; family Dasyproctidae; genus Dasyprocta; species Dasyprocta punctata. The sequence continues at coordinate 77,893 of RJWM01004419.1, read as the reverse complement.
AAAATGTGAAATATTTTCAGCTTCTTCTTTGTGTATTGTAAAGGGAATTATCTACTAGTTCATAAAGGAAAAGCATACTTTTGTAGCATTCCTAGATTTATGTTTTCTCTTGCTTAGTAAAAACAATTCAGGACCAAGAGACCATTATGCTAGGTGTTCTATGCAAACTTTGCTAGTTGTGAAGGATTTTAAAAATCAGATAATCAGTAATCTATGAGGAGTCTCCTGGAGAGACTAAAATTTATAATGTAGATTTGTAAGCATAGGAGTGACCATCAGAAGCAGAGGTAAACAACCTGCAGCCTACCAATCAAATCTAGTCTACCATCTGTTTTTGTGAAGCATAAAATCTTTTTGATGCCTGTGCAATTAATTTTTTATCTTTTTTTGATACTGGGGATTGAATCCAGGGCATTCATACAGAGCTATATCTCCAGCGTCTTTTTTCCTTGAGGAATGGTCTTAATAAATTGCCAAGTTGCCCAGGCTGGCCTTGACCTTGTGATTCTTCTGCCTCAACCTCTCAGAGTGCTGGGATTCCAGGCATGCACCATCACTCTTAGTTTACAATTTTTAATGGTTGAAAAAGTCTAAAGAAAAGTAGTATTTAATAGATGTGAAAATTAAATGAAATTCAAATTTCAGTGCCTATAAAATTTTATTCAAACACAGCTATATCCATTAGGTTGTGCATTACCTATGGCTGCTTTCACAGTACAAAAGCACAGCTGAGCAGTTGACACAGAGACCATGTGACCTGCAAGGCCTAAAATATTTATTTTCTGGCCCTTTATAAAAATTGTTTATTAACTTTTGCTATAAACTTGGCTGTGACATTTAAAGAAATAAGATACAGAAAGATAAGAAGAGCTTTGAGAAAAGATTTCTGGGACTTACGAAGTGAGGATCAGTCAATTTCTTGAGCAAAGATAACCTGATCAAGCTTCTGGTGAAGCTATAAGCAGATGCTCCTGGAGGAGTTAATTAGCTTTTGGGAAATGTTATCCAACAAGTCAGAGAGTGAAGACGATACTGAAATGCACCAAAACCTCTCCAAGATTCCAAGTAAAAAGCAGCGTTCAATTCTACATGAGCCAAGGTGGGAAAGAGTAAATTTAAAGGACAGAAAGGGTTCAATATGGGTTAACTTACAATTCTTCCTTCACAAAAACCTTGGGCAACAGACAGAATCAAGTCATACTTACATAAAATTTACCAGGGAAACTAAATTGGGACCTATTGTAAACATCAGGGAGGATAGTGTAATTCTTTGAGCTCAGAATGTAAACTACAGTTTCAATTTTATGATGTGTACCAAACAGTGCTCCATGTGTACAAAACAAATGGATGTATAATCTCCAAAGTTTTACTAGAAAACGTTTGAGAAATAGTAAATTCTTGAGTACATAATGCACATGATGGATTAATTAACCCTCTTTGAAACATGATGAGGGAGAATGGCGATTCATATCCTGATTTTCCAGATGAGAAAATGGAAAAGAAAGGAGTTACCCAGCAGTGGCCACAAGGAAGAGAATCTCAGAGCCCTGGGTTTTAATCCAACCCACCAACAATACACTCTGTCAGCTGGCTCTGACTCCATCTGAAGACTGAGTTTTTATTGATTAGAATCTGGGATTTACTATCAGCTAGGAAGGTAAAAGCAGAAGACCACACAGGTATAAATGCATGTGCATTTGCTAAAGTAATGGTGATGATGCTTGTAATTTGTAGAACTGTCACAAAAAGTCCAAGCTCGAAGGCTATTTTAAGAACATCTAATTCAATTCCCTTATTTTTCAAATAGAAAACTGGGATTCAAATGGAAAAATTTCATATCTAAGGCTACACAAACTTGGAGCCTCTGCATAGATGAATGCATCACCTACCTTTGATTTCCTGGCCTCTTAGTATGCAATGCGCCCTCCCCTTCATCTCATCACTTATCCTACCCACTCCTCCACAAATCAGTTTTTCTAGTCATGCCAGTTTTTGACCCACAGACCATACCCACACACAGCTTGACACATGCACTCTTTCACTGAATTTTCCTCAACTAAATTTTAGTGATTTTACCCCAATGTCTAATACCATTATTTCTTCCATCAAAAATATGTAGCTCTTTCTCTGCCCAGCCTCACTCTCACCCCAACCTCTAGTATTACTAACAAAGAGAAAATGCAGAGCTGTCTCCCCCTATATCGCCCCTGCAAGAAAACCTGGCCAGATTGCAATTGATTGTGTAGGATCTTCCACTAGTGACAGCATTAAAGCTTCATACTTTATGAACCACCAAAGTTAGAAATGAATTTCTGTCTGACATGCCAGGCTTTTAACTCTTGTACCTGTGCCCAGTCCAGAAATTTATGAAAACTGTGACTAAAGTGATAATCAACACTCCAAATACTCAGTCTGAGTTAACTGACAAAAAGAAACAACTGAAGAAGGGAAATATTTGTGCTTCTACTCTCTCCAAAATAGGTAGAATTCCAAGTTTAAACAAGGCACTGCTTTAGAAAGGACATCTGAGCAATAAAGATGCATTGTAGAAATGGTAAAAAATCAATAAATGTTCTTTGTGAGTAATAAGACAGACCCTGCCTACAAAAAGGAGAATGATGGTAGTAAACTCAGGCCACTGACTTTTACAGATGGGAGGAGAAAGAAAACATCAATAATTTTTTCATGTGTGTGTGTGTGTGTTATGACCTGCCTTCTCATGTTCTTCAAAGGGTTCAGAATCTGGATTCCATACTCCAATGCAACCAAAGAGCTCAGAAAACTTCCCCTCCATGACTCTGCAAGGAATTCACTGGTAATTTTAGTCTCATGAGCTCACAGGAGGTCATTTTCTCAAAGAAAATACTACCGAGTTTCCCTAATACAAGTGACTCATGGGTCTGAAACATTTTGAAACCTCACTGGATTTCTAAGTGCTCTCTAAATTGGGTGATTTCCACCTCAGTACCTCATCTCTTTCCTTCCCTGCCATAATAGAGCCCAGAATCCATGTTATAGCACCACTCTTGCCAGGCAGCACTGCAAAGTTCCTTTGGCGTACCTCCCTCCTTCAGTCCCAACTTCTGCAGACAGCTCCCATGTACAAAATATAAAATGACAGCAAAATCTCCTTCACGACATGGTTGGGCATTCCTCCTATTTTTTTAAACAATTTGGTGACCCAGTTCTGTAAAACCCAGCATCAAGTATAATTTGATCTATCTGACTATTGAATTTGCCGGCTCACTTGCTAACCTGAAATTTCTCCTTATCTGATATGACTGCTACCATGGTGCCAGGATTCCTGAAACACTAGCTCTAGATAGCTGCTCTGGTTCATTCCCTGCTCTAGAGACAGGCCCTGTGGGATGATGGCATGAGCGGATATGAAGTATTAGGGTCTCCACTGGGGAAGTTGGGGTGCTCTGAAGTCCATGGAGTTTCTCCTTAGTACCTTTTATGACAGCCATTCTTTCATAAATATTATTAAGAAATACACTGTCCTCAGGTTCTTTCTAATCAGCCTCAGCCTAGGTTCTGGGGCCCTGAACCTCATACTAGCCCAGCATGAACAGCAGCAATGGGGTGTGTGCTGGTATAGTGGAATATGCAACATGTTTACAGTAATACAAAATGCCAGTTGCATCGTTAAGGCCTTGGGAACTGGAAAAAACTCCAAAATGACTTTCTGTTTTATATGTATTACTACTATCTAACTGAAATGATGAAAGTACAATAATCTTTATGATTGGCTATCAACAAAGAGACCAGTTAAATGGCATTCACTCTCTACCTTTTCTCTCAATGCCAAGAAGTCACTGACACGTCTGCTATCCTCTCCCGGGTATCAGCATGGTCCTGGTGAAAGGTATAGCTTACATATATATCTTTTAAGACTCTTCTCATGGTTTACAGGCCATACATAAGCAAAGGTTCTCTGTTTTGCTTCTGGTTAGTACTGGATCATTGCAGACCAGGGAGAAGGTAGGAAAAACGATTTATTAGGAAGTATCTCCTTTGTGGGAGCTGAGAGCAGGGTGCATACTGGTGTTTAACTGCTGGTTGTGGTTCCACAGTACAGTATCTCTGTCTAGGGGCTGATCATTAGTATCCCTTTGAGAAGGAAGTAAGGAAGTCCTTAGTACAGACAGGAGAGTGAAATGGATTAATATGAGGCTTAAGCCCAAAGTGGTTAGGAAGTAAGGAGTCACTAGCATATATAATAAGTCTAGAAATAGGCGAGTTCCTGCTATAGGATATAAACTATTTCTAGGTGCTAGGCAAACATGAATTGTTGTAAGCTAAATACAACTAACGATCCAGGGCCTCTTCCCACTTAGTTACGTGTAAAATGTTACTTAGTTGGGATTCTGGACCAATCTAAAGTCAGGCCTCAGGTGAGGAAGATAAAAGTGCCTCTTCACTCTGCGCTCTTATTTATCTAGGAGCTATTAATGCAAAGAAAGGTCCCAAGGAGGCAGCAGCAGGAGGGAGCAGGTGCAGAAACTGATGATCTGCTGAACAGTGAGAACACTTTCTTTTGGAGCCTGAGGCCAAGAAATCTTTGCTGAGGAACAATCTTCTATTCACCACAGTGGACAAGCTAGGGACTCAGTTGGAGTTTCTCCACTTTGAACCTCTTTAATAAGAACAAGTTTTCCCTCAATAGGCAGCAGAGTGGAAAACAAGCAGGAAGAAAATTATTTTTTTTCAAATCATTAATTTGTCTTTCATTCCTAGGACTCACCGAGCACCAAGCACCAGATGGGACCACCTTTATTACTTACATGGCCTGTACAACTAAGGAAGCCAAAACCAGGTGACCAGCAAGTATGAAAATCTGTTTCTTTAGCTCAGAGGTTCTATGAAAGGGCTCTGCCAAAGACCACATTCCTGACATGAATCCTGGGTGCTGGAAAGTATGTATCCCTCTCTGAGAGAAAATGAGTAAAGAGAAATAGAAATGAGTGTACAAGACCCTTTACCTTCTGCAGCTCTTTTGAAGAAGACCTTGCAACTGCCACAAGTGAGGGCTCCATAGTGACACCCAGAAGCTTCATCCCCACAGATCAGGCAGGTCTTCTGGGGTGGAAAGTAATAGTCGATGGGCAAAACATGATCCCTGGCATTCTCCAAACTGAAAAGACACACAGAAAACAAAGCAACACGTTAATGGTTGACAAAAATAGGAGAGTAAAATTCTAATGTCTTTAGGAGTTAACCTTATGGATAGGTTATTATAATTCATTGTTCAAATGAGTCAAGCTGAATTTTCATAGGACTTCTCCTAAAGATGATTTTTGTAGGATTTCCTACAGTATGGACAGAGCTTTTTGGAGCCTGCTGAAGGATCAGGGAAATTCTCTGGGATTAACCAATCTCATAGGCTTTATCTATGTGAGGGAAAAATGAAAGCAAGAAATGTGTGTGGTGGTCAGGCAACATTTTCAAAGTAATGAAACATTACCTGTGACCTTACCTCACCCAAAAGAAGACTTACGACCAAACCAACCAATATCAAAACAATATTATGTCATTTTTTTAGTTCCTTGAATCTCAAATCTCATCTGTAAAATAGAGATATTATCACCCATCCTCCTGAGTTGCTACAGTAAGTGAAAATATAAATCAGACAGTAGTCCTTGTGATGAATACACATGGGAAGTGTCATAATTATTACACAAGTATTATTATACCATTCTTCGTTGTTTTTTTCTCACTCCTTCCCTTTCCTTAGAAGTCTTTCTAGATCACACAGGCATCCTCTTGCTCACATTTTATAAAGTAGCAGAATCCCTGTCTGATGTTTTTGTTGAGAAATTATATACAATGATATGAAAAATCTTTCGGGCTGCTATCAAAACATTTGGTCATTATAAGACTCAGGGGTTCCTTGGGGGAGGATGGAGATTCAGAAGGCACCTAGTCTCACTGCCTATCTCCAAGAAGGTATATGCCTGAATTCTTCAAGTTGGTTGTGAAAGGAAGGGGCCAGAAAGTCAATCTTAAAACCTTCAAAGAATAGTGATTCTTAATCTTCCCCAGTAATTAAATCAAATTCAAAGAAATGGCAAATGGGTCTTTGTTATGGATTAAAAACTGGTGGTCAACTTAGCACCAGCTGAATTAATTCAGCTGGAGTTGAGTAAAAATGGCCCACCTGAGGAAAGTTGCCAGTATAAATAGAGACATGGAGAAGAAGAGAGAGGCGTTGTGGGTTCTTTCAAGGGTTGCTGTTCGAGCAAATGGTTCTCCCGGAGGTGCTTGTCATGCTGGCTTCCTCAATATGGATTCAGCTATTATCATCGGAGGAGCTCGGGACCTCATCAATGAGAGTGGCTGTGGTTCACGTTGTGGGAGCCCTGCTCCTCACGTTGTGCATTGCTTCCTGGCTCCGGAGGGGAGGCTGTGTGCTGGAGAAGCTTGTCACACTGGGCTTCCTGACCTGTGCTCAACTGTTCTCATCATTGGAGGATGCACCTGTGGTGCTCTTCAGGGCAGCCCTGCTTCTTCCTTTGAGCGTGACTTCTCGGCTTCCATGTAGAACCCTCAACCCACTGCACAGCTCCTTCACCCCGCTGGCATAGACCTTTTAGTTCCACCGCTGACCTTTGGCCTTCCTGGCACAGAACTGTAAAATAGTCTGGCGTGAGTCCTTATTGTGGGCTCTTAGATTTCCAGTTGGAACTGTGGGAGGCATTGTCATGTGTTTTGGGTCTCTAGTGGGACTCATGCATGACATTGCTGTGGGATCCAGGCCCTCGGCTAAATATCCTGGGTCTTAAGTGTTGTGGACAGATTTTCCTGCACTTCCTTGTGTTTAACTCTGGGTGACTATTATAAAACAGTATTACAAATTCTGTGCACTTTATGCAGTTGTTCTCCCTGTAACCCCTGACTACAACAGTCTTTTTTTTTTTTTTTTTTTTTTTTTTTTTGCAGCACCAGGGATTTAACTCACAACTTCGCGCCTGCCAGACAGGCGCATAAGCCACTGAGCCAAACTCCCGGCCCTAGTTTTTTTGAGGCAGGGTCGCACTATGTAACTGAGGTCGGCCTTGTGCTCACGTTGTAGCCCAAGCTGGCCTCAAACTCACAACGCTCCTCCTACCTCAGCCTCCCGAGTGCTGGGAATAAAGGCATGCACCACCGACTACAACAGTCTTACTAACCAAAGGTCAGCTTTTGTCTTTCCAATGTCTTATGTCTAATCATAACCAAAATTCAAGTGACCTTATGGGTTAATTTGTCCTATATGGATGACAATGGCCACAATCTCATCCACAGGAATGCAACTTTTATATTTCATGAGTACATCTTCCTTACAAATAAAAGGAAGGAAAATAATCCCTAATGGGAGACTGTTTGCTATACCATATGATTTCAACACCTCACAACAACTTGGTGAGACAAGCTTATTTTCTCATTAGTATATCCACTGTATACATGAAAAAATAAAACTCAGAGGGTACAAGCCCAAGTGATTTGATTCCAAGCCCAGGATTATTTGACTCCAAGTCCAACACAACTTCTTTTACCTTATTATATTCCCATTACTCAACTTTACTGTCTACCAGTGGCTCTTTGGTTATCATGCTCAGCACAGTCATCAGAATCTAGCCAAAGTATCAAATGCTATCCTCCTCTTAACCGCAAGTGAGCAAATCTGACAGGGCAATAGCAAAGAAAGCTTTCCCGCAGGCTATATTTTACAAGGACTTCATCTCCAAGACACAAGTATCAGACTTTATTCAAGTTCCAAGTACAACAGAAAACTCAAAATATCACATAGATATGCAAACCCAGCCACTGGTTATAGTGGCCTAGCTTCTCTCCTCGCAAGCCTTCCCTTTCCTAATGTAATAAGAAACCCAGCAGGAGTCTGTCCACCAAATCAAGGTTAGCAAGGCCATATATTCTAAAGGAACTCACTTCCAACATACAATTCAGTCAATTGCAAAGAAAGTCATTTTCTTGGCTAAAATGTCATTTCTTAGGGTGAAGATTATGTCCCCATCTTCAGTCTTTTGCGGCACCAGGGATTGAACTCGCAACCTCACACCTGACAGACAGGCGCTTAAGTCACTGAACCAAACTCCAGGCCCTGGTTTTTTGAGACAGGGTCGCACTGTGTAGCTCAGGCCGGCCTTGCCCTTGCATTGTAGCCCAAGCTGGCCTCAAACTCACAACGCTCCTCCTACCTCAGCCTCCCGAGTGCTGGGATTAAAGGTGTGTGCCACCACGCCGGGTTCCCATCTTCAGTCTTAAAACAAGAAATAGTACAATTTTTTTTTACCAGTTTCTTCCTCTCCCCGCTTTCTTAACTTCTATAACTAATACAAACAGTTCAAATAAAACCAGGAAGATATGTATTCAGGCAATCCACATGCCAGTCCATTTTTGTAAGTATATCATCTCATTTAATTTCCTAACAATCATCCCTATAGCTCTATATTATCCCTATATTGCCCAAGAGAAAACTGATGCTCAGAGGAATTGAGTAAATTTGCCTAAAATCATATGTCTGGTAAATGGCAATCCAAGGATTTCATCCTAAGAAAGTCTGACTCCAAAGAGCGGATTGTTAACCACTGACAAACTATGTTACGAGACTGAAGGTTGACATTTAGGTTGATTGGTTCAACTCAACTCTTAGGACCTAGGCTTATGGATGAGGCACAGACTAGATTCTAGTGATATAGTGTAGCTCAAGATGTTTTTTACCCCTCCATAACTCATCATCTAGTAGAGAAGAAAGACAAGAAGTAAAGAAAAGTAAAGTAACATAGTAAATGATATACTAAAACAGAGTGTAGACTGCTAAAAATGAAAAAGCACCTCAAAGACAGGACTATTTTTTGAAAGATATAAAGCATAAATGGGTAAATTAGAAGATGACAGCAATGGTGACTATAAGTGATTATGAAATAAATATCAGATAAGCATATTGGAAAAATGCTGAGAGCAAAAGAGATGTCTTTTTTGCAAAGATCCTTTAAGAAATAGAACTGAGGAATTGCTGTTCAGTAGGTATACAATTTTATTTAAGGAAGATGAGTGAGTTGTAGAGTTCTGCTGTGCAAACTGTGCCTATATTTCACAATACAGAATTTCCAATTAAATTTTCTTATGAGGGTAAACTTCATGATTTTATTATTATTAAAAACATTTAAAAGAAATATATATATATATATATAATTTTTTATCAATACTGAAATTTAAAATACAGTTAAACAGCCGGGCGTGGTGGTACACGCCTGTAATCCCAGCATTTGGGAGGCTGAGGCAAGTGGGTAGTTTCGAGTTCAAGACCAGCCTGGGCTGCAAAGTGAGCTCAAGGCGAGCTCGAACTGCATAGTGAGACCCTGTCTCAAAGACAAAAAAAAAGAAATACAGTTAAAAGTGGTTAAAATATTAAACAAATCTACAATCAAGACTAAAATAATCAACATTTTATTAGATTTGAGTTTAATAAAGTACACACTGCAGAAAAATAACTATTAAGAATGAATAAATGGAGAATAAAGGATGTTTCATAATATGAACTTTTATTAACTACAACTCACATTAACTAGAGACCTGAGATAACTTCTGACCAATTTCTCTCTCTCTGTCTCTGCCTCTCTGTCTTTGCTCTCCCCCTTTCAAAATATTTTAAATAGCACTCCCCTCACCCTGGTTTAGTGTGGACAAAGGGCACACTGCAGTTCTGATTTATGAGCTAAGTTTTGGGAGTTGGAAATGAAAATTACAGCTGCAATTCCTCTCCCAGGTTTGTATCTTAGAGAGACTCATGTACATATGTATCAGGAGGCACATGCAAGAATGCTCACAGTAGTTTTATTATAAAAGCATAAATAATAAACATCAACTGATAGAAGAAAGGATAAAAAATTATGGCATATTCATTCAATGAAATACAATTCAATAATGACAAGGAACAAGGTAAAGCTATATATAGGTTTATCTCACATGTTAATACTATATAACATACCTAACTCACAAAAGCATACATACAATTCTATTGCATGAATTTCAATAAGAAACAGAAACACATAATGTTATTTAGGAACATATATGTGAAAAAATATCGAAATCCAAGTGAACAATAAGCACAAGTGTAGAATAATATAGTTCTGAGGAAGGGCTCACTCTGACAAAGGAGGATACAAATTGATATATGCATTAATTTAAAAAATATTAAACCAATACTGCATACCAGGTACTATTCTAGGTACTGAGGGATGCAACAGTAAACAAAACAGACAAAAATCCATGCCCTCACTGAGCTTGCATTCTATTAGGCCTGGTATGATGTTGGGCTTAACATTGGTGGTTCTTTAATTAGGGTTCATGAATATTCATTTAATTGTTATGCTGCATAACTTGCATGTTTCATGTATTCTTTGTATGACTATAGCAGCATATAATAAAAAAAAATCAAAAAACTCAGAAGTTTTGAATAGCTCCCAAAAAATGTCAACTGCAAGCATAGCAGCAGAAGTTTGTTTTGAGAACAAGTACAGAATTTGCATGCAACAGTGTATTTCTTCACACTTCTCTGAGTTACATGGTCGTTTACCATCCAGAAGCAGGGTATTTGGTTTTGTGAGCCAGAAGCAATTACTGCACCACAGAACTAAAGAATTCTGAAATGGGAAACCACTTGCTGTTCTCCAAAAGTTGAACAACTAATTAAGTAAAAGAAGATCCAGGCTGTCAGCCTGTAAATGCAAGATCAGGTTGGGCCTGGGAACCTACAGCACTCAGTTGAGTTCCTCAGTCTTTCTGCAGCTTCTCCTTTTTCTCTTTTGTCCTTTTCCCCTACTCCCCACTCTTTCGCCCAATGAGAACTTGGAAATATTTTAAAAAGAATGACTCATTTGAGCAAGTTCTCCAATAAATGTGGAACCAGGATGAAACAGAAAAGTCACAGAGCAATTTTTCTTATTTGGGAGGGGAATGTCAACTCAGCAGGGCTTTACCTCCAGCCAGACTTGGGTTAGAATCGTGCTTCTACCACTGAACTTTGGGCAAAATCATTAAGGCTCTCTGAGCTCCACTGATCCCGTCTGGAGAGTTGGGGATACTTTGACCTCTCGAGGGGTCTGTGAGAATTACATTAACCAATACAAATGAAGGGCTTTACTCTGTGTCTTTCGTATGGTTAGGTATGCTGTAAAGCTTGTCTATGTTCAGCTTTGTCACGGCATAAAAAAAGAAATGTCTGATATTCTAAAACCTAAAAAACAGCCTTCTTCTTGGCTATGCAGATATTTTAGAGAAAGGAAAATACATGGAGAGAGAAAAAGGCAGATTGATTTTCACCACCCTACAAAGGAATCCAATACCCATAAGAAGTCATTCCCCACTACTCCCTCCTCTTAGACCCCAGAAACATAGCTTTCTTTTCTGCCTCTAAAGATTTTACTTTTATGGACAGTTAATATGAATGGAATCATGCAGTATATGTTCTTTTGTGACTTGCTTGTTTCATTTACCATAATGCTTTCAAGGATCATCCTGACTGTAGTATGCATCATTACTTCATTTTTTGTTATTGTCAGATAATAGTCTACTGCATGGATATATATACTACATTTTGTACTTCCATTCATCGGTTGGTGGGCATTTGAGTTTACTCTTTGACTATTCTGAATAATGCTTCAATGAACATCTGTGGGCAATTTGTGTGTGTGTGTGTGTGTGTCTGTGTGTGTGTGCACTTGTTTTTCCTTCTTCTGAGTAGATATCTTGGAATGGAACTGCTAAATCAAACTAACATTTGAAGAAACTTTCAAGCTGTTTCCTAAAGTGGTTACAGCACTTTACATTATTACCATCAATTTATAACAGTTCTAATATGCCTATCTCAAAGCTAGCACTTACTGTTTTTCTGCTTTCATTTAAAGCCATCCTAGTGGAGGTTAGGTGGTATCTCTATTTGGTCATGACTTGCATTTCTTTAATGACTAATGGTGTGGAGCATTTTTCTTTGTGTATCTGATATGTGGAAATGTCTATGCAAATCTTTGGGTTATCTGTCTTTTGTTATTGAGTTGTAAGAATGACTTAAATATTCTGCATTCAATACTCTTATCAGGTATATGATATACATGTACTTAATTTGTGTTGGATTTTTACTTTTTTATTGATATCATTTGCAACACAAACTATCAAATTGGATGAATCCATATTCACAATTTTTTTTCTTTTCTTGTTTGCGTTTTGGCGATTATATTCAGACTTCATTGACTGTCACGAAGATCAATTGCTATATATCCTTTTCCCCTATCTGAAGTGTGATTTGAGGAGATTTATTGTAATGCAGTATAACTGTTACAAAAACCCATTTCGTTTTTGATACATATGAGGTTCAGAGCTAAATACATTTTTTTAGTAAGTTATAGCATCATAAGAGGGAAAAGTAAAGGCCTTTAGGGATACAGAGTTCCAAGTTTGAATCCAACTATTATTGATCACTAACCATTGAATATTGGACTCAGCATGAATTGAATTTTCCTGCCCATCAGTTTCCTTAACCATCAAACAAGGAGCATACCACTCTAGGCTCAAAAGGGTATTGTGACAAGATGTTCAGACAATATATGAGAAAGAACCTGGAACACTCAACAAGTAATTCCTCCATCCCATTCAAACTTCCCCTTGAAGTAAGAGTCCAGGATATCTGACTTCCAGTTCAGTGAGCTCTGTGATCATAATGCTGTCTCCTATATCAGGCACTACTGGATAAAGCAGAAAAGAAGTAGCCATGATAACCTCCCTTATCCCAAACTTGTCAATATACTGAAAAACCCTCTGCCTCTTTGAAATACTTTTGTGACTTTGCACAGGGAAAGCACAGATGATGTAGCTTAAGAAATGAAAAATGTTCAGCCAAGTGTCTGAGCATTTGGGAAACCTAAAGAAGGAAGACAGCAGCCCCACGTGACCAGACACAACTTGGGTAATGAAATGTTAATGAGATTCCACACTGAGTCTACAACTAAAAAGTCAAGGTTGGACATTTCATATTGGACCAGAGAATTTATAGGAAATACAAAAACAGCCTCTTTAAGATAATCAAAAACAGACATTATGCTGATCTCTTAAATGATGTATAGTGACGTCAAACCTAAGGCACAGTAGGTCAGGTATTAACTTGACACTTGGAAAAAGTACCCTGCTTTGTACTTCTTCATCTGATTTTGATTGTGGAATGAGAGCTCATTGACTGAGATTAAAAATACTTAATCCCACATTAATCCAGTGTACATCACAACATACAGCAAAATACTTAGAGCTGGCAGTTGCAAATGTCCGACCTAAAATACTGCACTCTATATAGTTTAACCTCATTTAGCTTTTACAACAAATGAATGAAGTATGTATCATTATTCTCATTTCATAGGACTACACTGATGTAGAAACCTAAAATATTCTTCTATAGATCAATAGAGAATAAATAATGGCCTCAAGGTTTGAAATTAAATTTATGACTCAAAGATTAACTATCAGATTATTAGATTAATTATCTGGTTAACTATGAGACTATCAGTTACTTACAATGAATGGCAATACTCAATGACTCATCCCAGAAAACCTGAGTCATTCTGAACTCGATGTAATAACCTTTCTCAAGGCACTTACCTACCACCACAGTCCAATCAATCTGCGACTAGCATCTGTTAATTTTACTGCACGAACAGTCCCCCAACAGCTTTGCCTTCAAATTACTATAACTGTTTTGTCCAAGCTCTTTAGTTTCTTCATATAGAGCCCAAAGGAATCCTACAAAAAACATTTGCTTCTGTAATTACTCTCTATAAAATCTCTCAATAACTCTCCGTAGCTTATCACTGTGGTCCTAATTCACGAAATGTACTGTATTAGAGTCACAAGAGGATAAACCAGCAATGCAGAGATCTGATTTCACCTCTGCTCTTTTAAGTTTGAAGCTGTTTCAGGTCCAACCTGAATGTGTACATTTTTATTAAATGACCAAGTGAAAAACGCCTGGCATGCAGGATCTAAATTCAAAGTACCATCATGGCATTCAAGGCTTATTTCTAGATCCTCAGCTTACTCCTTTCAACCTTTTCAATATGATTTTTTCAGGTGTACCATCATTTTACAGTTCCTCAGTGTAGCCCTGCTATTTCAGGTGGTTATTTTTAGGGAAAAAAATTCAAAGATAATTGGAGAGTAACAATGGTTAATATGTTGCATATTGTTATCTTTAAATTAGTTAGAGTACAAGATATAGACAATTAATCGTCAGAACAATATTATCCCAAAACTTTCTTTGCAATGAACTAAGAGAAATTAGTAGTATAACTATCTTAACTATCATATATATATAATATATCATATATATATATAATATATATATATATATATATATACACACACACAGACACACATACTTTTTTTGCTTTTCCCTTCCTTCTTTTCTCCATTCTTCCATCCCAGTTTCTCTTTCCTTTTGAAGTTTCTTCCCATTTTACAATACCTATTGCACATTTTGGATCTTATTTACTCTTTTAGCTTCTCACACTAGGGAGACAATATGATGTTTACACATGTGCATTTGGCTTATTTCACTTATGAGTATGGTCTCAAGTTGCATTCATTTACCTATAAAAGCCTCCAGTTTATCCTTCTTTATGACTGAGCAGTGCACCATTGTATAAAAAGACCACATCTTTTTTTATCCATTCCTCAGTTGATGGGTGTTCGGATTGTTTCCAAGATCTAGCTATTACAAATTGTGCTGCTATAAACATGGGTGCACATATATCACTGTGCTATGATGTTCTCAGTTCTTCTGGGAAGATACCCAGAAGGGGAATAGCTGGGTCAAATGGAATCTCCAACTCCAGTTGTTTGAAAAATCTCCACATTGCTTTCCACAGTGGTTATACCAGTCTACACTCCCACCAACAGTGGAGATGGGTTCCTTTTCCTCTATACTACCTCCAGCATTTGTTATTGGTAGATTTCTTGATGATAGTCACTTTCTGGAGTGAGATAGAATTTCAGTGTTGTTTTAATTTGCATCTCTTGAAGGACCAGAGACGTTGAACATTTTTTAATGTATTTATTTGCTGTTTGTACTTCTTCATCTGAGAAGTATGTATTCATCTCAGATACCCATTTTTGGATTGTATCTTTAAATTTGGGAGGTCTGATTTTTTTTTAGTTCTTTATATGTTCTTGATAGTAATCCTTTGTCTGAGGAACAGCTAGCAGACATTTTCTCCCACATTTTGGGTTTTTCTCTTCACTCTGTTGGTGGTTTCTCTTGCTGTGCAATGTTTCTTAGTAAGACGAGATCTCAGTTGTTTATTCTTTGTGATAGTTTTCATGCAATTGGGGTTTTATTCATAAAGTCTTTGCCTACACCAATGTCTTCAAGAATTTTACCTATTCTATCTTCCAGTAGATTTAATGATTCTTTTTAAATATTTAGGTATTTGATCCATTTTGAATTTAGTTTAGTGCATGATGAATGTTATGGGTTCAGTTTTAGTCTTCAGCATGTACAGAACCAGTGCTTGCAATATCATTTATTAAAGAGGTCATCTTTCTTCCACCGAATGTGCTTGGCACCTTTGTTGAAGATAAGATGAAGGAGTATGTCTGGAGTTGTTTCTGCATCTTCTAATCAGTTCTACTGATCTTCAGGTCTGTTTTTTCCCCATACACACTGTTTTTATCACAGTAGCTTTATAGTATAACTTCAAGTTTGGGACTGTGATGCTCCTTGCCTTGCCTATGTTGCCCAGAATTGCTTTTGCCATTCTAGGTCTTTTTTGGTTCTGCATGAATTTTAGGATTGTTTTCTCTAATTCCATGAGAAATGCTATACAAATTTTGATTAGAATTGCATTAAATCTGTATATGGCCATTTTCACTATATTCGTTCTCCCTACCGAAAAGTAAGGGATATCTTTCCATTTTCTGGTATCCTCTTCAATCTTCTTTTTCAGAGTATTGTAGTTTTCAATGTAGAAGTCTTGTACATCCTTCTTTAGAATGATTCCTAGGTATTTCAGTTTTTTGGATGATATTTTGAAAGGTGTTGTTGCACTAATTTCTCTCTCGATGAGTTTGTTATTTGTGTATAGGAAAGCAATTGATCTTTGAGTGCTGACTTTGCATCCAGCTATGCTACTGACTTTACTCATTAAATTTAGCAGATTTCTAGTGGAGCTTTTGGAGTCTTCTATGTGGATTATCATGTCATCTGCAAATAATGCTGACTTAACTTTTCCCGTTCCTATTGTTATACCTTTTATTTCTTTCTCTTGTCTAATTGCTCTGGCTAAAGTTTCCAGGACTATGTAGAATAAGAGTGGAGACAGTGGACATCCTTATCTTGTACCTGATTGTTGAGAGAAAGCTTTCAGTTTTTGTTCATTTACTATGATACTGGCTGTTGGTTTGTCATAGATGGCTTTTATTAGATTGAGGTAAAGACCATCTATTCTAGTTTTTGTAAGGTATTTTTACCATGAATGGGTGTTAAAAGCTTTTTCTGCATCTATCAAGATGATGATATGATTTTTTTTGTTGGCTCTTTTGATATGGTGTATTCCATTTATTGATTTGTGTATGTCCAACCATCCCTGCATCCCTGGGATGAATACCACTTGGTCATGGTGTATAATCTTGATGATTTGCTGCATTTTGTTTGCCAGTACCTTATTGAGGATTTTTGTATCTATGTTCATTAGCAAGACTGGCCTGTAATTCTCTGTTTTAGTTGGGCCTTTCTCCAGTTTTGGTATCAGGGTAATGCTTGCTTGCAGGAATGAATTTGGGAGTATTGCTTCCCTTTCAATTTCTTTGAAGAGCTTGAGAATAGTGGTGTTAGGTCTTCTCTAAATTTCTTGTAAAATTCAGCAATGCATTCAACAGGACCTGGGCTTTTCTTTGTTGGTAGGTTTTTAATTACATCTTTAATTTCATTTATTGATATTGGTTTATTTAGGATTTTTATATCTTCTTGATCGAGTTTTGATAATTCGTATGTATCTAGGAATCTGTCCATTTCTTGTGCATTTTCCACCTTATCAGAATACAAGTTTTCAAAGTAGGTATAGATGATCTGAATTTCTGCAGGAAAAGTTTTCAAAGTAGGTATAGATGATTTTCTGGAGCAGGTGTGATTTCACACTTTTCATTTGCATTTGCATAGACTTAAGTCTTTTCTTTCCTTTTTGTGATATGGTTGCATAAGAGTTTGTCAATTTTATTTAATAATTCAAAAAACCATCTCTTTGATTCATTGATTCTTTGTTTTGTTTTTTTAGTCTCCAATGCATTAATTTCTGCTCTGATCTTTACAATTTAACCCTTGTATGAAATTTTGGCTTAGCCTGCTCTTTTTTTTCTATAAGTTTGAGGTTCACCCTTAAGTTGTTTATTTGCACTTGCTATTTTCCTGATATGGGTATTAACTGTTATAAATTTCAATTTTAGGACTGTTTTCATTGTATCCCATAAGTTTCAGTATGTTGCACTGTCATTGTCACTTAATTGTAGAAACTGTCTAATTTCTTCTTTAATTTCATCTGTGACCCATTTGTTGTCCAAAAGGGTGCTATTTAATTTCTATGTGTTTTCTATTTAAGTTCTTGTGCTGTCTTTTGCCACTGATTTCCAATCTCATTGCACTATGATCTGATAATGTGCATGGGATACTTTCAATTCCTTTGCAGTTACTTAAGCATTTTGTATAAGTTAGTATGTGGTCTATTTCAGAGAACATCTCATGTGCACTTGAGAAGAATGTGTATTCTGATGTTGTGGAATGGAACACTCTGTAGACATCTACTAAGTCCATTTGTTCAAAAGATTGGTGCAGTTGCAATATTTCATGGTTAATTTTATTGTCTAGTTGATCTTTGTGTGACAGTAGAGTATTGAGATCCCCCACTACAGCTGCATTAGTGCTTTTTGGATTTTGCATGCCCATTAATATTTGTTTTATATAGTTTGGTGCACTGGTATTTGTTACATATATATTTATGATTGTTTTCTCTTCCTCTTAGATTGTCCCCTTTGCAAGGATGTAGTGACCCTCTTTATCTCTCTAAATCAGTTTTGGCTTGAATTCCACTTTGTCTACAAATAGGATAGCTACTGTCAACCCTTCTTTTTTCCTGGCTCCTGTCACATGGAGAATTGTTTTCCATCCTTTGATTTTCAGTCAGTGATTTTCACTTCGAATTATATTTGTTTGTTATTTCTTTCTTTCTTACTTTTTTTTTTGAGACAGGGTCTTGCTATGTAGTTCAGGCTGGCCTTGAAATCACAATGAAGACCAGGCTGGCCTCAAACTCATGGCATTTCTCGTGCATCAACCTCCTGAGTGCTGGGATTACAAGCATGCATTACCATGCCCAGCTTATATGTTCTTCTTCTATACAGTATGTAGTTGGATCTTGCTTGTTGCTCCACTCTGCCAGTCTGTGTTGATTGGTGAATCAAGACCATTAGCATTGATGGTAATAACTGATATGCATTGACTTGTCATTGTCATGTTATTTTCCTGTTGTTGGCTCCACTCCTTTTCCCCTCCCTCTTTATATTTTTTGCCTTTCCTGGTGGATCCCTTCCGTTGGTGTTCATGGAGTTGTAGTCCTTATTATCTCTTTCTAGAATGTCTTTCAAAGCATTCTGGAGTGCTGGTTTGGTGGTCATAAATTTCCTCAGATATTCTTTGTCATGGAAGTATCTTATTTCTCCATCAGTTTTGAAAGATAGTTTTGCAAAGTACATCAATCTTGGTTGAAAGTTGTTTTTGTTAGAACCTGAAATACTTCACTCCAAGTTTTCCTTGACTTGAGGGTTTTTGTTGAGAAGTCAGCTGTGATATTGATAGGCTTTCCTTTACAGGTGATTTGTTTCTTTTCCCTAATAGCTTTTAAGATTGTATTCTTCTGTTGAATTTCTGGAAAATTGACTATGACATGTCTTTCTGTAGATTTTCTTTTTCATCATGGCTAATTGGAGTTCTATATGGCTTACTTATCTGATGTCAAATTGTCTTTCTTCACCAGGGAAGTTTTCTGCCATGACATCTGTAAACAGATTTTTTTATATCATTATCTCCTGCTTTTTCATTGACTCCAATCAATATTAAATTATTCCTCTTTGCCTCATCTAGCAGCTAATGGATTTATTTCTCATGGTACCTTACTATTTTTTAAAAAATCTTTCTTTTCATGATAGCTAACTGCAAGCCTGACTTCTGTATCTGAAATCCTCACAATGACATACTCTGTGAGGAATATTTTCAATGCAGTTTTTATTCTGGATATCTTCTTGAACCTGCCTTATGGATTCCATTTCTTTCCTATTCTGAGCATTCATGGTTTCCACAATTTTTCTAAGCTCCTCTATCTTTTTGTGTGTAACTACTGTAGATTCACTAAAGATGATTTTCATTGTGGTTACCATCTCTGCAGTTATCTGAGAAATTATTTCTGGTTTGAGTTTTTCTAATGTCTCATTCAATTGCTTTATTGTTACCACTTCAGAGAGGCCAGGTGGGTGGCTTTCAAACTGTCCCACTTCATTTCCCCCTCGTTTTGCCTTTGGTGAACTGGGTGTGTGGGACTACATCTTGTTTAAGTGTCTTCGTGTTTTCTTTTCTTTTTTTTAGTTTAATTCCTGGGGGATGTTTGTAGATTACCACTGGCAAGGACCTTTATTGCTAGCATTAAGAACCCTTGGGAAATGACTACTTCTCCATGGTATCTTCCAGGTATAGCTGGTTTTTGGATTTTTAGTCTGTTGCAAGATCCTTACTCTCAAATTTGTTGGGGATAAGGAGTTGCTCCCACTTTGGCCCAGCCCCTGGTTCTTTGGCACTCTGCCACAGTATTTTCTGTGACCCTTAATTAATCTCAGTGTTGAAATACCAGGAAGATAAAGTGTTTAGAACAATTATGTCACTTTTGTCTATTGTGGTACCATTTGCAATAACAATAGCATCAAACATAGTCTAGAAAATGACAAACTGAGGTAACCATTAATTTGCCACCTTTAACCACATGAACTAGATTGGTGGTTATACAAGAAAATCTAAAACAAACTAGAAAATTATACGCATCTATTAGTCCTTAATATGTCAATTTTGTCTAAGGGGTTAAAATTTAAGATGGCTTAGGGAGGAAATAGTGAAGTAGAAGAAGAGAAAGAAATTAGAAATAAGGCTGGAGTACAAAGGGAGATCACCATAACTTTGGGAAAGTGGTGCAGAAGACTAGAGGGAAAGAGAGATAGAAGAGATACAAATTAGAACAGAAGAGAGCTACAACCACAAAGAGGCTAGAAACCACATTCACACTCATATGAAAACAAGATCAAACAATGAAGAAAAAAACAAAAACAAAAACAAAAGCACAACAACAATGACAAAGAAAAAAAAAGAGAGACAGAGAAAAAGTCCACTGCCAGGTTTGTCTCTGCTGACAATGTGTGAAGACAGAGTCCCAATTCATGTTGATTTATCCCAGTAAGCCAGTATTAGCTTTTTGGCAGAGTCGTGGATAATCTCATTGAGCCTGCACCTTACGACTGAGACCAGACTCATTTGACCTGCAGTCATCTGCACACTTTCTGTAAGTCTGAGCCCAGCTGGAAGCTGCTAGATGAGGCCAGCAGCTGCTTTGAGTTTTGAGCTCAGCTAGCCCCTCTCCAAGATGGTTCCTGGTCAATTGTTCTCGCTCCCAAGTGTGACAACTGAGCTCTCAGCACTCACTGCAGCTACAGCAGTCCTTCATGTCCACTGCTCCCCTCCATGGAGGCCTCTTGGGTCACCAGCAATCATCACATGTCAACAGATTTGAATGGCTCCTCTTGAACAGTGACTTCTGTCTCAGGGAGAAGGTGCTATCAACTAACTCCTTCCTTGTTGAAGTTTCACTTTTCACTCTCTGTGCATTTCAATTCACACTTCAGATTCTTCCTGGGTCCAGGGGACCCACTTCCCTCCTTCTTGCCTTCTTCATGTTGCTATATTCCAGCATCTGGACTGCAAGCTCTTTCTCTGTTGCTGATCACTTCCTCATCTTGGCGCTCAAGACTGCCTCTGTATGTTTTTATTTACAGTGTCAATTTCTCCAACTTGAATGACTTTTCTCTACCCTCTACCATCTGCCTCCTTTGATACTTTATCTCATAATTCAGATCTCAATTCATGATGCAACCACATATTCCATGAAACTTTCCCTTACTCTGTATATACTGTATAAAATATGATCATTGCCCAACTTTTATAATCCTCTTTAAAAGTACCTATAATCTTTTATATCACAAATAATCCATGTATGTGTGTGCTTCCCATCCACCATGTGGCCTTTACTAATGGAATGTCTGGTGTCTAGTTCAGTTCTTCCTGCTCAACTCTTCCTTCTTTTTCTTTGCTCCTTTCTTCATTCTCAAGTGACAAAACAGTTTGAAAATAGACATATTGCCTCTCTTTTATTCTCAAAAATACCAAAAATTTTACACTATCCATTTGATCTTAATTTTTTAAAATTTTATTTTAGAGAATAAAACCAAGCAAAATAAAACAGAATAATACCTATCAAAACAAGACAGTGTAAGTGACACAGAATTTCAAAACAAGATAATAGGAAATCAACAATGGTTACCATAATGCCTCTTGTTGTCTCCAAAATACTGCCCATACCTTCAGACATAGAAAAAAACTGAATAGAACCAATAAAAACTAAACAATGAATGCAATACAGGACTTCAAAACAAGATAATAGTAAAACCAAAATGCCTACTATAATATATCTTGTTATCTTTAAAATAGCTGCCCATGCCATCAGATATAATAAAATCACGCAAGATAAAACAGAATAAAACCCAACCATACAAAACAATCAGAATGATATAGGACTTTGGAACAAGATAACAGGGTATTAACAATGGTCACTACCTTCAGAAGGAGATCCCCCATATATGCTACATTGTGTATTGTTACCCTCTGAATAGATGATCAGACAACTGGCTTTAGGTCTGCAAAGTCAGTGAAACACTCAACACTACAAACATTAAATTGTATTTTACCTCATTAGCTATCATCGCAGCCTGTGTTTCTCCAGATCAGCTGGTCGCTTACAGGAGTTGGGGGGAAATATTGGCTCTTCTTGTCTCCCTGCCCATGAGCTGAAAGGGACTGGTGTCTGGCTCTCCCCCTGTCATCCCACACATGGTGCCGACTCACAGGAGGTCTTAGCTTCTTGTTGACTTCTTGCTCTCCTCCCCCACAGTCCGTGAATGATGCTGACTCACAGGAGAGAGCTGGCATCTGGCTCTCCACCGGTCAGTCCATACATGTCAGGAACTCACAGGAGGTGTTAGCTTCTTGTCGACTTCTTGTTCTAGTCCAACTCTACCTTTTTAATGCATCTATCCTTTTGATCTTAATACCTGTCTTATGTTGGCTATGAAGTTCTTCTTCACACCTGATCTGAATCTTTCAGGTTATTTTCTCTGTCCTTGGTAGAAGTGGAGAATAATGACTTGCCGTACTCCTGCCTTACCTTTCTTTCAGTATTACAAACACAGAGATGAACAAAACGTAATCTACAATAAAACCTGAGAAGGAAAATATGTCATACCTGGCATCTTTTTTGAGCAGTTAAAAATGAAATGGTATGGAGTTAGTGGAACTGTCATTGTTAATGTGCAGAGATAAACTGTTCAACTTGATGAACAAGCTTTTTGATATCTGCAAAGTGATCATGTGACCTCTGGAATGATGCCTTACTATTTTCTCTTTGTCAGTATGATGAAAAGACAAAGTGCAGCCAGAGAATGCCTGCTTTCTCTTATTCCTGATAAGTACCTAGTATCCTATTCTGTTTTGCTCTGGGATCTGCCTTAGTACATTAGAAAGGGAGTTGGTAGCCTGGGATTCCACTTTATATTCTGACACTAATGCACTGTATAACCAACCTTGAGTCAGTCACCTTACTTCCTGTCAGTTTTCTTAACTTATAAAAGATTTGTAGAGCACATCAAGCACATAAAATACATTCACATACACTAGTCTCGTGGGATCTGCACAAACATTCTGTGAGGCAAACAGATGAGTTGAAAGAAGCTCAAGGAGGTTAAATAAAATATCTAGAGTGAAGCAGCTAGAAAGAATCAGGGCTTCAATCTGAATGCTTTCTAATATGGCATACTGTTGATAACTATAAGACAAAGGTGATGAATTAAAGGCTCTTCAGCTTAACAAGTTTAACTTCACGATAACACATACAACATTTTATAAATTTAAAGCTACCTGCACATTCATTATCATCCCTTCTGTCAATAAATATTTATTTGCTATTTATCATAAGCCAGGTACCATTAGACTAGCAATATAGGGACAATTCAGTTAAAATCCCTGACTGTTTTAAGGGACTTTCTATTTAAGGGAGTGGTGCATGAAACAAGCACAGAAAGTGTTAAAAACAACTTCAGATACTGTGAAAAGTAATAGGTCCAAGGAATACAGTGACTGAGTGATATTTAATAATCTCAACAGCCCTGCTGTGTAAAGATTTTCATTAATCCCATTTCCAGACAAGCAAAAGAAACCACAGAGAAGTATCTTAACAATGATCAACAGAGTTGGACCTAGATACCACAACTTCTGACTATATATTCCATGATAATTCCATTCTGCTGCCTTTCTGGCACTACTTTTCTCTAGGATTCCATTATTTTGTGTCCAGTGACTGACTCTTGAGTACTTGGTTCAAAATGCCTTACCTCTGAAGAAGGATGAGATTTGGGTGAAATGCTATGTGATCACAGGAGCACTAGGCACTTAGCCTTAAAGATGAGGGTGTTTGTTGGTATACTTGTCTCTATTGTTATTTGAAAAGGAATAAAATGATTTGTTTTATTCACCATCATATCCAACGTACCTAACACATGGTTTGATCTTTAATTATAATGTTTTTAAAATACTTATTACATCTATGAATGAATGGATGAATGAACTAATTTGAGGACAAACACAATTTGCAGAAAAGTGGGTTGGTGTGTTTCTGGCAAAGGGAACTAAGATACTTCAGCTTCCCGTACTTGCTTAGTTCCCCAAATCCTCAAATGCTTTCTCCTGGAAAAAAGCAGTTATGGCAAATAAGTAGATGAGAGCTGGTAACAGAGTGGGAGTGGGGGTACAGGTTGGGGTGGAAGATTATCATACAAGAAGTAAAATTAGGATAGCTGAAAATGAACTACCAGCCTCCAAGACAGTTAGCAAAGGGTTGTGATGTATTCTGCTTGCACTGTTTTAGCCATGGAAAGTGATATTTTGTACCATGCATTTCTTAGGCAATGAAGAAATAATGGATCTGAAATGTGACAGTTCTTGCCCTATGTATGATTTGGAAGCTGAAAAGGGTAGAGTAGTCTGGAGATCTTTTTTAGGGCTAAGTAATGCTGGGCTGCTTGAGGCCTTCTGTTCCAACTTCATTAAATGTCCTGTAACAACCTTGATTAGATGCTTCTGTTCTACATATATTTAAAGCAGAGCAATTTTTGAACAACTAAAACTAACTTGGATGGAGACAGAAAAATATTCATGGAAAAGAAGAAAGCTAATATTTATTTACTCCTTTTGTCACACAGCATTAGTGTAATTATCTTTAATCACACCAACTGAGAATTGCAGTTTTTTTTTATCTTATGTAGTGTGGCTATTCACAATATCTACCCATCAGATTGTCGTGTAGGATAAAGTCAGCTGATTCATGTCAGGTGTGCAGCACAGTGCTTGACATAAAATATGTGGGCACTGCATAACAACATAGCTGCTACCACTACCACTATTACTGTTGATACCATAATCTATGTGTAGTTATATTTTAGGCACTTTCATGTCAATTATCATATATATCCTCCACACGGTACTGCTTGGTACAGATTATCATCTCCATTTGATAGAAGAAACTGAGGTACTAGGAAGCATAATACATTTCTTAAGGTTCTGCAACAAGGAAGAAACGCATATGAAGAAATAAAGCTAGATCTAATTGATCATACTGGGGAAAAATAAAATCTCACAACTAACAACTAGCTATAGATGCTCAGAAATCATGACTGACTTACACTATTTATTCTATCGTATACCAGTGTTGGAGGTAAATGCAATTATTTTGAAACTCCATTTTTTTTTTACTTCTTGTTAAGCTAGAGGTTGTGGCAAAAGCTGGAAAAAAAAGATGTCATCTGGTCCCAGGCATGGTGGAGCACATCTGTAATGTCAGCACTCTGTGAGGGTAAGGCAGGGGGATCATGAGTTTGAGCCCAGTTTGAGTAACAAAGTGAGATCTTGTCTCAAAAATTTAAAAAGGGAGGTCAGGGATATAGCTCAGAGGCACAGTACCTGTCTGGCAAGTGCAAGGTAGTGAGTTTGATCCCTGGTACAAAAAAAAAAAAAAAAAAAAAAAAAAAAGAAAAAGTTAGAGATGTAGCTCAGTGTGAAAGCTCTGGATTCAATCCCTACTATCATTACTTAAAAAAATATTGTTTGGTATTTTGAAAACAAAAAACATGCTGTATAAAGATATAAAAATTGAGAGCTTTAGGATAAGCTATATTAAAAGTCATTTATGCTAATCAAAGAAGCACATTTTCTACAATGAATCCTTCTACTTTTCTATCCCATGGAACTGGTCTTTTTATATATTTGCATAGATAAAATGGTGATATTCTCTGCTAATGGCACATTGTCTTTACAAAATTTTCATACCCATTCCAAAAGTGGCAACTTAATTCCTCTATGGTATGGCAACAAGCCCTATTTCTTGAGGCAATGGATGACAAAATAGTTATTAAAATGTAATTTGTAAGAAATTCACAAGTAAAAATGATACAGAGTGATATAAGAATATGGATAAAGTGAAGGCAGTCCTTTAAATAGTTTTATTGAAATAAAATTTATATAACATAAAATTCATCCATTTAAACTATAGAATTTGACATCTTTTGAGATTTGGGAGAAAAAATGACAGCAGTGACCACCAGGAAAATATAGCGTCTCCAAGACCTAGAATCCAGATTATCCATGATCCTAGGGAAGGGAACCTGACTCTGCAACACAAGAATTTTAAGCCCCCACAGTTGTGAGCTCCAGAGAGAAACAATGGAATGGGCCAGCAGCACTAGCCCCAAGCAAAGCTGATAGTTATATAAACTACAAAAACAGTGTGAGATTTTACTCCAAAAGTGACCCTTTTCTCCACAGCAGGTTAGAATTAAATAGAAATCCAGTGCAGTGCTCACCATATTGCCAGAGAATGTTTAATCAGGAGCCATTTTGAGAAGGGGTTAAATAAGACTGAGCCACAGAACAACTACAAAACACTTCACTACAGAGTTTCTAGTAATACCCTCATGGTGACTGGGGGTAAGACAGCCACAAGGACAGCTGCAGAGAGGGTATGCACTAGACATAGAACTCCTTCCCATTGGTAGTTAAAGCTCAACTGGGAAGGACATGTGGCCTGCCCTTTATGGTAAGAACCCAAGAACACATGTTGCTTTCAGAGGATGCTAGGCTTGAAAATTCTGGCATTAAGTTCAGTGGTCTACTTGAGACCCCAGCAAACTGTCTATGCCCAGCACAGGCCACAAGCCTGACTGCTTTCCATATCTACCAACATAAGCAAGGATGCATCTAGCTTAGACAGTTGCCACAGCCAGGGGTACAAGGACAGAGAAGCTTCTGAAAGTAGAGGAGCACCTTGCAAATCCACAGTCTGTAAAGATAGGTGGAGAAAACCATGACTTGCTGAATTGCCAAACTACAAATTCTGGAAAGAAACTATCCATTCAAAAATACAGAGAATATTTTTTGTTTCATTTCTCTTTCTATTCTCTCTTCTTCATTAGTTTTTGGGGTTTGGAGGGTTTTTTTTATATTTTTTTCTTATTTTTTCTTTTTCTTCTTTTTATCATATTTTCTTTTTGGTTACTTTTATCTGATTCTAATTTTCTGACACTCTTAAAGATCCTTTATCTCACATTTCTTCTCATCCTTCTCATCTTCCATTGCTTGATTTTTCAGTTTTCTTCATTCATTCTTCGGTTCTCCATGCCTTCTATTTTTACTAATGTAACTATTAATATTTATTAAACACTTACTAGTCCAATTATTTAAATTCAGGATAACCAAAATTACATTTTCAATAATTTTTATAATATAATAAAAAACAAAAATTATAATTTTATCAAATTTATTCAATATAAGAATTAACTAGTTGAAATGACACCTACTCAAGTCATGCTCAGGATAGTCAGTATGCAAGCAAATGTGCTTCCTGAGTGTCACTCAGGGTAAACTGCTAAGTGGTTAATCTATAGATAGTTAACTTCATGCTATGACTGTTCAATTATTTTCTATTTTCAGTGGAGGTATGATCATTGCATTTAGTAGGTACTTACTGTAGATTAATATTTGATTTATCTTAGTGCTTACACTGTAATTATAGAACTCTTTTTTGTGGCCAAAGGTAGTATATTATTGATTCTTATGGAATGTTCATATCTAGTTTGTTACTTATTGTTGCAGATTTAGTTGCTATTGCCAGGGTAGCATGGTTGTTGCTATTAACTGGTTATCTTTGTATGCCAGCATTGGATTGCCTTTGTATCATTAAGAATACAACAGTTAACTCTTAGAGAACTGGGTATTGGGCCAATTGCATTTTGTTCTCCCCTCCCAAATTAATGAAGAGAGTCGGATCTTGGTACAGAAGCAAAGGCCCTGGGCTTGCCATGCCCACCATACATCACTGAAAAGAAGTACACCACTAATTTAAGAGATTTCCATACTACCAGTAAAGTCTTCCACTATGATTTACCCTCACACTTCAGTGCTACACACAAACCAGCAGTTGAGACAATAAAGAAACAAAACGCCTCCCAAAACTCTCATCTCCTCCAGAAGTGTTTTTAGGG
This sequence comes from Dasyprocta punctata, assembly GCA_004363535.1. Classification (NCBI taxonomy): domain Eukaryota; kingdom Metazoa; phylum Chordata; class Mammalia; order Rodentia; family Dasyproctidae; genus Dasyprocta; species Dasyprocta punctata. The sequence continues at coordinate 49,900 of RJWM01004419.1, read as the reverse complement.
GCACTGAAGAGGAGCAAATCAAAAGTCATACAGCTGAAATATTCAAAATTATAAAAGAGGAGACTTAAAAACAGATCAATAAGATGTTCAGTGAGTTCAAAGGAGACATAACTAAGCAGATAAAAAACTTAATAAGCAAAACGATCAGGGATTATACAGAAGACCCTAATAAAAACCAGATGAACAAAACAAAATGGCTTAAAGAATGAATAACCAGCATAGAAAAGAATTAGAGTCCATGAAAAGGTACCAAAGAGAAATTCTGGAGATTAAAATCTCTAAAGAAATTTGGGGCAGCAGACATGACCAATATGAGGACAGTGTCAGAACAAGAAGATAAGGCTCTCATTGAAAAGTTACTGAGAGATGCCTTTAAAACAACAAGAGAATATGAAAAATGGATCTATTAACTGCTAGATGACACAAGGAAGATTAATCTAAGATCAACGGAAATTAGTGAATTATCAGAAAATGATAGAAATAGCATTAGAAAAATAATAGCAGAAAAATTTCCAAATATGGACAAGAACTTAACATACAGTGCAGTAAGGAATATGGAACCATAAATAACAGTAATCAGAAACGAGCTACTCTAGTATACATCATAGTCAAAACCCCAGAAATCTAACACAAAGTCTTAAAAGATGTTAGAGAAAAGTAACAAATTACTAACAAAGGTAAATCCATCAGAATTATAGCAAACTTCTCAATACAAACTGTAAAAGGCAGAAGACCTTGGAGTTAAATGTTACAACCCCCCCCAAAAAAAACAACTTTCAGCACAGAATGATGTAACTTACAAAATTATGTTTAGAAATTGATAGAGAAATAAAGTATTTCAATGACAAAGAACAACTTATGAAAATTATGATCACCAAATCAATGCTCAAAAACCCTCATGGATAACCCCAAAAGAAACACCGGAGCCAACAATGCAAAAAGTCTAATAGAATGAATACACCAGTTAGGAGTAGTTAAGCAAGAGGGGAAGGGGGGACCAACAATAAGGGAACAATTCAATGACAGGAATTAAATCAATAACTTGCAGTAATAACTGTCATTATGAATAGTCTCAATTCCCCATTTAAAAGACACAGATTGGACAAAATGGATCAGGAAATAATACTGATTGATATGTTGTATATAAGAACCATTTAATCTAAAAGAAACTCATTGAGTAAAATTCAAAGAATGGCAAACAATATGGCATGCTAAATCTTCTCACTATTTTGCCACATAGATGAACTTGCTCTGTTAGCTGTTTGGAAGTGGCTTGTTTGGTTTCAGTAAGAACCCCAAAACAAGCATGAATAGCTGTTATATTTTCAGATAAGGTAGACATCAAGCAAAAACTGATCAGAAAAAGCAAAGAGGGTCACTACATAGTAGTTAAGAGAACAATTCAACTGGAACAGATAACAATTATAAACATATATGCACCAAACACCAATACACACAAATTCATAAAACAGATACTATTGGACATAAATGGTCAGATAACCATTAGTACATTTATAGTTAGGGACCTCAATATCCTGCTGTCACAAAGAGAAAGTTCACTTGGAAAAAAAATCAACAAAGAAATATCAGAGTTGAACCAAACCCTCAAACAAACAGACTTAATAGATATCTACAGTGTTCCATCCAACAACAACAGAATACTCATTCTTCTGCAGCATATAGAACTTTCTCCAAAATAGATGAGTTGTTAGCCCATGAAGCATGCTTAAAACAAATGCAAAATAATCAAAATTATTCCATGCATATTATCAGAATATAGTGTGATGAAACCAGAAATTAATGACAAAAAACTCACAAAAATTATGCAAACACATGGAAATTAAATAGTACACTGTTGAATAACCAAGGAATCACAGAAGAAATCAAGGAAAAAATTATGCAGTTCCTAGAATCAAATGACAATGCCAATAGAACTTTCCAGAACTTATGGGGCACAATGAAAGCAAGACTAAGGGGGAAGTTTGTATCTGGGAATGCCCACATCAGAAAAACAGGAGTGAGCCCAAATAACACATTGATGCACTGCCTGGACCTCAAAAAACAAGACCAATCCAAATCCAAACAAATCCAAGGAATGAAATTATAAAGACTATAACAGAAAATCATGAAATTGAAACTAAAAAAGCAAACCAAAGAAACTGAATCAAGGAGCTGGCTCTTTGAAAGAATAAAATAGACAAGTCCTTTGCCAGTCTTACCTAAGAAAGGAAGGAAAATGCTCAAATCAATCAATGCAATTAGAAATGAAAAAGGTGAAATCATAGTGGACACACCTAAAATTCAGAAAACTTTTAGTAACTATTTTGAAAACATATATTCCAATAAAATAGAGAATTCAGAAAGCATAGAAACATTCCTAGGAGTTACCACAATTGAACGAAGAAAACATAAAAATTCTGCATAACCCAACAACATACAATGAAATTGAAGTAATAATTCTTAAAAACTACCAAATAAGAAATGACAAGTATCTGATGGATTTATTGCTCAATTCCACAAGAATTTCAGGGGAGAACTAATACCAATAATCCTTGAACTTTTTTCATGAAACTGAAAGAGAACTAAACTCATTCCTGGATGGTAGCATTATCCTGCTTCCAAAACCTGACAAGGACACAAAGGAAAAAAGAAAACTATAGGCCAATCTATTTAACACATTCATGACAGGGTCATAATTCATATACCTTGCTGTCAGGTGGTTCTAATTTGAATTCCATTATCTGATGTTAAATAGCTAACTGTAAATGGTTCAAGCTGCCTGATAGGACAGTCATGCATGTACACCAGTAGTTCAAACTGGAAGGAACATGTTAATGACCACAGATATACACATCCTCAACAAGGTACTGGCAAACAGAATATAATAAATTGTCAAATACATTATACATCATGACTAAGTAGTTTTTATCCCAAGAATACAGGAATGCTTCAATATGCACAAATCAATGTCATGCATGACATAAACAAAATTCAAGGACAAAAGTCACAGGATCATCTCAACAGATGTAGAATAAGCCTTTGACAGAAATCCAGCATCTACTCATGATAAAAATGAACACTTAATGGCTATAGAAGAACCGTATCTCAATCTGATAAAAGTCATTTATGACAAACCTACTGCCAGCATCATATCTAATGGAGAAAAGCTGAAAGCTTTCCTTCTAGCAGAGGAACAAGAAAACGATGTCTGTTATCAGCACTCATGGTCAATGTAGTTCTTGAAACATTAGCCTGAGCAATCAGGCAAGAGACAGAAATAAAAGTGTTATGTATTAGAAAGGAAGAAGTCAAATTATCATTATTTGCATGTGACATGATTCTCTACATAGAAGACCCAAAAATTCAACTAAAAGATTCCTAGAATTAATAACCAAATTCAGTAGCTTAGCAGGATACAAAGTCAACACAAAAAATCAATGCATTCCTGCACATCAATAATAAACTCAAAGCAATTAGGACAACAATGCCACTCACAATATCATTAAGACATTAAATATGCAGGAATTAACCTAACCAAGGAAGTGAAAAAATCTTTACAACAAAAATTACAGTGCAATGAAAAAGGAGATTGAAGAAGACATAAAATAGAAAGATATCCCGTTTTGGGATATTATTAATATTATCAAAATAGTCATACTTCCAAAACTAATATACAGATTTAACACAATCCCAATCAAAATGCCAATACCATTTCTCACAGAACTAGAAAAATCAATCATACAACTCATATGAAACAGAAGACATTCAGAATAGCAAATAGAGCAAAGCAGAAGGAATCACAATCCCTTACTTAAAATTACATTAAAGTTACTCAGTGAGAAAAACAGCATGGTACTGGCACAAAAACAGACATATGGATCAATGGAAAAGAATACAGAAACACCTCCAGGCACATCCAGTTTTCTGACCTTTGACAAAGTGGCCAAAAATTTACACTAGACAAAAGATACGCTTTTTAACAAACGGTGCTGGGTAAGCTGGTTATTGATATGCAAAAAAATTGAATCTAGGCCCATCTTTCTCAACATTTGCTAAGCTAAAATTAAAATAGATCAAAAATATAAATGGTAAAACAGAATCACAGAATCTGCTGCAAAATAAAAAAAGGTAAAACTCTTAAACATATAGGCAAAGGCAATGACTTTCATAACAGAACCCCAGTTGCACAAGAAATGGCACCAAGAATTAACAAATGAGACCATTTGAAATTCAAAGGCTTTTACACAGGAAAGGAAACAACCAATAGAATAAAGATACAACCTACAGAATTGAAAAGGTTTTTGTCCAATTATTCCATGACAGAGGACTAATATCTAGAATATATGAAGAATGACCACCCAATAAAAACTCAATAAAAAATGGGCATCAGAAATGAATAGATACTTCTCAGAAAAAGTACAAATAGCCACTAAATACATGAAAAAATGTTCAATATCTCTGACCATTAGAGAAATGCAATTTAAAACAACACTGGGATTCCATCTTATTCCAGAAAGAATGACTATCATCAAGAAATCAAACAATGACATGCTAGTTAGATTGCAGAGGGAAAAGAAACCATTCCATATTGTTAGTTGGAATGGAACCTAGTATGATCACTATGAAAGTAAGTATGGAAATTTCTCAGAAAAAATAAAGATAGAAATTCTATTCAATCTAGTTGATCTTCTTCTACATATCTTCCTGAAAGAGGTAAAGACATCATATTACAGTGATACATGCATGCCCTTGTTTATAGCAGCACAGTTCATAATACCTAAAACTTGGAAGCAGCCTACATGCCCATTAACAGATGAGTGGATAAAGAAAATGTGGCACTTATACACAATGGAGTACTACTCCACCATAAAGAAGGGTATGCTTGAATTATATTTAGGAGAACAGATGCATTTTGAAACCATAATACTATATTAAGTGAAATAACTCAGATATACAAATTTAAATATAATGTGGTTTCTTGTATATGAGAAACTCAAAATATAAATAAAGAACAAAATAAAAGATAGATAATAGAAAACAGGGAGATAGCATTTTGCAAAATAGAAGGGGAACAAGAAATCTATGGAGGGGGCTGGAAGGGTAAGGCAAGGGGATGAAAAAGTAATTGAGATTTGCTATGTACATATGTAAACTCCTCATGAGAAATATAATTGTATGTAATGCAAAACTGTACAAAAAGTTATAAAAGCATGAAATTCAATGGTTTATTTAGTGTATTTATTTATTTAGTGTATTTACTTACAGATTTTTACACTTAAAACCACTATGTAATATGTTCATCTCATTAAAATAAAATTCTATAACCTTAGTACTTCCTCCCCATGCTTCCTTCCCTGCAGTCCCTGTGAATCTAACCCACTTTCTGCCTATTATGAATTGGTTTATTCCGGATATTTCACATAAGTGCCATGATATAATATGCTACTATTCACAGTTCAGGGACTTTATTATTTTGTTCCGCATTCACCAAGGGATAGGTAGGTCAAAAGTTCTTCTTCTAGATGCTTTTCAGAAGGCACATTCTTCTATTTCACTAGAGACAATTGTGATTTTATTGTTAAGCTTGGTATGGTAGGAGTCGCCCTTACTTTACAGTAGCATGTTATTAAAAAAAAATTATCAAAGTTAAAACTTTTTCAGCCTTAAGCCTTCTTTATTTTACTAATGGATCCATGTGTGGCCTAAGGAAAGCTTAGAGCCTGTCCCACATTCTGCTCAAATTGCTCCTGAGTAGATACAATCTAGCATATATGTATAACCTCCACATGTCTAGCAATGAGTGTGATCTCATGAGGGCTCACCTTAACTATCTTTCTCTGTTCTTTGGTAAACTTCTGGTTCATCTGCTGCTTTGCTTGTCACTACTAGTATCAAAAAGTTACTGATCTACTTTGAATTGCTCACTATCAAGATTTCCACTGTTTTCAATAATGCCTTTAGTCAGAAACTTCTTAATTCTCTGTTCCAAATAAAGTCAGTCAACTCTTGGAATGTTCGCCTAGCACACAAGAGGTCCTGGGTTTTAGACCCACAAATGGGAAAAAATAAAGGAAAATAAAGTCAGCCACCTCAGGAAGAACTCTGTCTGATGTTCTCCTTCTTAATGATCCCCCCTCCACACACACACACACACACACACACATACACACACACACACATCAGAACCTCTGTGTCACTGCAATGAACCCGAAGCCAGGGACAGTGACCTCCCAGTATGATTTTTCCCTCATTCTGCAAGTACATGAGGGTAATGTGATCATTTAGTCCTATTGGCTTCCCTTTCCCAAAATGGAGGCTTCAGGTTATGTGAGCTGGGAACGCACAATGAGAAACCCAGCAATCTTGGTTTGCCACCTCTGGGGCAAGGCCCGCATCAGTGGAAAGTGTGTGAAGGAAGGGATCTCCAGTCCAATCCTCTCAGTTAAAACTGCTAGAATGCCTGCTAAAATTGTTTCTGGAAAACAGGGTTAGGAGCATAACAGGTGCTGATGACCTGCCTCTCTGGGGGGTGAAAATTCCAGCTCCAAAGTAGGAATTGGAAAAACAGACAAACTTCATTTTCTTTATCACATCTGCCTGAAGAACAGCTTCTGTTACATGGGTTAGGGATGAGAATAGGTCATGGTTTAAATTTCACTCTCATTGCTCTTACTGAGATTAAATGGATTTTCTTGAATTAATGTGTCACTCTTTGCTGTATGCCCTTAGGACGTTTTCTAGAGATTTGACATTGTTATCTTTCATCGTAGTTACCAGTTAAATAGTTCAGTCACCAAGTAGCAAAGAGTCTACCAAGATCCTTGATGTGTCATTCCAGAAGTCTTATCTATAAGAGCACCTTTGCCTTGGAATGGAATGATTGAAAAGACTTCATAGAAGTTACAAAAATAATTTTTATCTAAATTGAATTTGTTTGGCAGGCAGATAAGAAAAAAAGTTGCCCCACACAGTATGTGCAAAAGGAAGCATAAATAAAGCTGAAAGACTCTGGATGCATGTTAGAGATCAAGTGGTTGCTCTAAGATAGGAAAAGGAACTTGAACCTCATCCTACAGGCAATGAGGAGTCTTGAGTCAACTTTAGAATGGAGAATCAACTGTGCACATCTACATTCAAGACAGATCTTGCTCACTAACATCTTGAACAATTTCAAAGAAATCAGATTTAATACCAGACTTCACTAAAGCAGGGAAAAGATGAGAATCAATTTAACAGCAAACCTAGTGCTTTTCAGCTCTTATATCTTCTAGATAAAAAAATCTACTTAACTGTTATTAAGATAAATCCACATTTCCCATTCTTATCTAAAATAATTAAGAAGGCAAAAATTGAATATGATCCTTGGGCAACAATATTTGTACAATTGTACAACTAAATACTGAAAACATAGGGGATTTATATTGGAAACTACATATGCTGATGTTTCTTTAAGCGAAAATTAAACAGAAAAACAAAAATAAATCTTCATTTTAAAGTATGTTTCCTGAACTGTGGGTGTGGTTCAGTAGTAAAGTGCTTACTTAGCATGCAGAAGGCATTGAATTCCATTCCCAACCAAAAAAAGTAAATAACATCAAATGTACTGTGTGCGTACTTTTCTTTAAAATAATCTTGCCTGGCGTGGTGGTGCACACCTGTAATCGCATCACTAGAGAGCCTGAGGAGGGAGGATTGGTGCAAGTTCCAGACCAGCCTGTGCTACAAAGTGAGCTCAAGGTCAGTCTGAACTGCATAGGAGACCCTGTCTCAAGAGGACAAAATAATAATAATGATAATAATAATAATAATAATCTCTCTGCCTCTTTCTCTCTGTGTCTCTGCCTGTCTCTTTCTGTCTCTCTGTCTGTCTGTCTCTCTAAGTTGTTTAAATATGTATTTGTCAAGTAAGAAAGCTCTTTTTTGTTAAAGTGAATGAACAATGGAGTGGACATCAGTAATTGTGAGCCCCAGTTAAAACTTCTATCATCGGTTTACTGTAAAACCTTTAAAGTTCATTCCTTCTTTGAGACTAAATTTATTTTCCTCTGTAAAGAAAAATTTATAATACATGAGGAAAGAAAGATTGGAATTAGACAATCTTTCAGGTGTCTTCTAGATGTTCTAGCAATTACTAATGAGACATTTTGGCAAAAATTATTCAAGAACATGATTTAAATGAAACTCACCTAGAAGCACTTTTGAAGTGTGACTTCAAACTTTGAAGTCATAAAGAAAAAATATGATGAGCTTAACTGTAATATATGATTTGAGACTGATAGCTAGGAAAACTTATCAGTAAAGCTGAAAGATGAATAGGAAAAGTATTTATAACACTTATGACAAAGAGCCAAATTCCTTTGTGTACAAAGATCTCCCTAAGTCAATAAGAAACAGACAAGGAGCCAAAGAACAACAACAAATTGGCAAAGCCCAAGAACAGGCAGTTCACATGAAAATAAACATAGATGACCAATAAAAATTGCTCATTTTCACTCAATAACTGGAGATGCAACTTAAAATTATTATAGGCTATTGTGTTTACCTATCAGATTTACAAAGATTAGAAATCTTAATAATGTGCAATTGTAGTTTTTGGCAGGGAAAAATGTAGTCATTTAGCACTTAAAAATGTATGTATACACTTTATTCAACTTTTCAATGTCTAAGAATTTATCTGACATGCAAAGTATGCTAATAAAAGTGTACAGTTATACTGACAACTGCATATAGTTTGCTATAGTATTTACAGTGTAAATAATAAGTTCCTAATGTACATTATTAACTCATTAAAACTGCATCCCAGCTCTATGGGATAGAGCCATTACTATCTCTTTTTCTTGAATATACTGAGGCAAGAAGAAATTAAGTATTTTGCCCAAGATCATATAGTAAGGAAGCAGTGGGACCAAGATATGAGCCAAACTGGTCTGGCTTCAGATCTATGCCTCTTAAGGAATGCCTGAATGTTAATCATGGCAGTACTTTTAATATCAATAAAGTTAAGATAAAACTATTACATATCCATTAATAAAGGGAATGACAAAATACTTACAATTCACTCATACAATTGAAAACTGTGGTAACCTTGAAGAAAATTAACAGATCTAGCAAGTGAAGAAGTCAAGTTTTAAAACAGCAATCATATTCTGATTGCAATTATGAAAAAAATACATATATTTAACAATACAACCATGTTATTACATGCACAGAAAATCCCTTAAATCATACACAAAGAAACTGTTCACCATAGTTACCTCGAAAGAATGCATAGAATGAGTGAATTAAGGAATAGGACTGATATTTTCACAAGCTTTTATTTAGTTTCATTATTTTAAAACAAGCATGCATTATGATTTTTGTTACAAAGAAACAAATAAATAAAAAACATCAAACCAACATTAAGCATGCTACCAAAAGTTCCCATTTGTTGCCTTTCTTCCTATCAGGAAAGAGAACTTTGAGACACTAATTAATTAAAGGAATATATGAAATGCTGTAATGCTAAGCTGCAGTTTCACTGACTTCTCCTTTGGGTCTCCCAAGTCCAGAAGCACAAAGGATTCTGATACTCTCAGGCCTGGCCTGAACACAAGCATGTTCACTTGGGTGGTTGCCTCAGGGGTTTCAGATGTGCTTCAAGTAGAAGCAGCAGCTAACCAAGCTTAAAAATATTTAAAGGTTTAAAGTCATAAGTTTCATTGCAGGTCAGGATATTGGGAGCACTTACAATATCATAAATCTCTTCCTCATTAGTCTGTAGAAATCCATATGTCTCCTGTATTTTCTCAAGGGTTAAACAGTTATGCTCTTTACTGAAAACTATTTAATTTTTACTTTTCTTATGACCCTTAAGTGAACATTGAAAACTAGTATAAAAGTAACCTTTTAATAAGAGTCTTCAAAAATGTTGGTGCTTATTTAAAATTTTCTAACATTTTGGAATAATGGGATTATAGTATTCTAAAATGTTAGAAAATACTATATATCATACTATATATATATATATATATATATATATATATATATGTATATATACACACACACTATTTTTAAAGATTTTTTAGAAATTATATTAATGCAAAACTGATATATAGAGACAGACTTCATTGGAATTTCTAGTGAAGCCATTCTGAAATCGAAAATAAATGGACAAAATATAAAGGATCCAATTCCATGCAAAAAATGAAACTAACGAACCATATCACCACAAATAATAAAATAAAATGCAATGTAAATCAAACATAATTTGTCATTTTGGGCAAGACATCATGCCTATATTTTGTACTGTGAAAGGCTACTATGAAGACAACAATACACAATGTATTAATTATTATAACTCTCCTACTGACCTGTTTTGAAACTGTTTTATTGTTTTTCTCTTTAAAAAATTAACATTTAATGAAAATAAACTAAAATAAAACTTAAAGTTGACAATGTTCAATACTGTGAGATTACACTGAAACTAGCACAACTCTATGCTGCTGAAGGTACTTTAAGCTGATACAAACTTTTTTGGAAAGAATCATGGCAATACACTTCAGTTTACAAAGAATCTGTTCACAATTTTTAAACTAATAATTTCACTTTTGAAACTGATCCTAAGAAATTCTGCTAAAACAAATACCCTTGTGCGTATTTACTATCAAGTTATCCATAATACCTAAAAATTACAATAACTTAGATATCTAAAAGTAGAAAATAGTATAGTACAGTATGGTATATTCACTCTATGACTATGCATTCCACTAGAAATTTCAGTACTGACGAAAATGTTCTATATCGGCACTGTTCAAAACAATAGCTACTAGACATGTGTCTTTTGAGCACTTGTGGTTTAAGAAGATTGAGGAAAAGACTTTTTAATTTCCCTTAAGTAGTTTAAACTTAAAGAAATATTAGAATTAACCAATTGAACAAAGTAGCTCTCTGGCACACCAAGAAGCAATTAAAATTTAAAAAGTATAATATGTCAAAAGAAAAAAGCAAAATATAAAAGAAATGAGCCATGATATAAAACTACATTTTTATATTTATTTATTTTGTTAGTTTTTTTGAGATGGGATCTCATTATGTAGCCCAGGCTGGCCTCGGATTCATGGTGATCCTCCTGTCTCAGCCTCCCAAATGCCGTGATTACAAGTGTGTGCCACCACATCCAGCAAAACCATGTTTTTATAAAGAAGATATGGAAATGCAGGAACATGGATGAATGTAGAAAATAAAAATGGTTAAATCTGAAAATAGGAAAATGAATTCTAACAAAATGATTAGATAACTAGTAATATATATTACATATTTTTGGTTTTTTTATTATTTTTCAGTGGTAAGTCTCTTTTAAAGGTTAAATTGTGTGTCTGAATTTCAGCTCTTATGGTACAGAATTCTAAAATATGCATTAGATTCACTAATATTGGTTCATCAATTCAGTCAACACATTCTATTTTAGATGATCTTAAATTTAATTTCTTTGTCAAGAACAATGAGATGAGGAACCAGACTTTTCCCAACCTTCCCATCCTTAATATTTTCCAAAATGACATAGTCCATGAAATCTAAAAAACAGTGCATCTTAAACTAGATCCACTGAAATTAAAATAAGAGAATGGAGACAGGATGACTATGTATCTTGTAACAGAATTCTGTTAATTAAACAATGATAGAAGAGTATTCAAGCCCTCTTTATCTAGCAATGTAAAGGATAATACTGGGAACTGCTCTGATTTCTCAACTTTGTCTTTCATCTCCTAGTTATCAAAGGCAGAACTTCCATGTGGTTATTAACTCACCTTTAAATAGCAAAGTGTGGTGGGGTTTTGCCACTTAATGTATTTTCACTGACCACAGGCACTATCAAACAGGTTTTGCAGATCATGTTTCACACTGATGGTTAGCCTGCAAAAAATCTACAGTTTTACTAACTTTAAAGACCAATATGCCCAGTCAGTTTGAAGAAAACTCAGGCTTCCTGCTTGATCTATAGGACTAGGTATGAATGCAAGGTTGGTGGCAGCTCATGCAAAATGGGTCTGTCCTGTCATCCTCAAAGCCAAACACTGACACAGAATCTTTTGGTCCCATTTATTCTACTTCATGTGGAACTGCAGCCTGTGAAAATAAAGTGGAGGTTCATCTGCACAGCTCTGAATGAGCACATGAGTCACAGTGGAGACAGAACATCTGGATAGAGAATGAATTGTTCTCTTTTATTATTTTTGCTAATTCCTAACATTTGAATCACACTTTAAAGTTAGCAAAATGCTTTCAAATCCATTATGAAGCTCATGAGAACCTCATGTGGTAGCCACAATACTCAGTGTATTAAACAGCTGCCTCAAGAGCCAGTATTTGTATAGCACATTGCTTTTCACATATATTAACTCACTTGCCCCTCATAACTCAATGACATAGCTAGAAGTTTCAATTTCTCATTTTATAACTAAGGAAATTGAGGCAAGGAAAAAAAAAAAGAAGACTCCTACAGAGTAAACCAGCAGTACCAGTGGTTGAACCCTAGTGTTCACAAGTCACCTTTTCAGCCACATGGCAAGCTCACTGTTCTTTCGAAAATACCATGTTGTCTCTTCATAGTCATGTATATTGATGATGTGCACAATAAGCCAATAGAAAGCTTAGATCCTTTCATTAAATTTCCATGCATTTGAAATCCCCAGAATTACCTAACACACATAACATTCACTCTTTTTTGATCAATTACTGCTCAGTTTGTAAAATAACCTACTGAATGGTCTCATTATTTCCTTGTTTCCCCACTCTGCATATCACTCTAAATGTCCTCATTTCAAACTGCAAATTCTACTAAGTCATACCTGTGTTCTGCTGAAGGAGGACTAGACTATGGCAATTCCCTCAAACTCATCATGTACTAAAATCCTGGTCTCAGATGCCTTTCTCCCCTTAACTTGACTTTCTCTCAGAACCTTCCCTTATCACTCTTTTCCTTCAGAAATCACATAATTCAGCACCTTATACTGTCATATACTATAACATTTATTTGTCTCTCGTGCAAGACCGCAAACTCCTTAAAGAGATTAGCACAGTGCTCTGTACATATCAGGCAATTAATACATATTTACAGGATTAATTCACTTCAGTGAGGCAGCCAACGATCTCTCTATTGTGCTACCAAACTAACAATCTTACATCTCCAAATTGGGAAAATACAAACTAGTAAATTTCAGATTTGATGAATGAATGGTCAAGTCTAATCCTTTGTCACTCTCTGAATAGACAGATGGAAAAATATTGCATAGCTTTCCTAAGTTACCCTTTCTGCTGCATGGCAGTCATGAAGATAAGAAAGACAAAACTACTTTTCTCAGACAAATTAAGAGGACAGATGACGATTTCATAGCCTGCAGAGTGGCTGTAAAAACAAAATGGCAAACCACTCAATAAATGTTTTCTCATAAAGAATGCTCCAGGGTGGAATGAACATCCGTGTGTATGCCAAACTGGCCCTCTGCAAAGTTTGTCCACAATGAAAGTGGAACCATCCAAGTAAAAACAGTGAGTCATCCCATAACCATGTACACAGCTCCTCTCAAAACTAAAAGGCAGTTCCAATTGTGCCCTTTGTTTCACAGGGCATTGGAAGAATCCTTTGGGAATTCTGAAACTGAGACCTTGGTTTTCTCCAATGCATCAAGGTTCCTACCAAAATCATTCCCAGGAAAGAAAACAACTCCCTAAATATTTCTGGACTTCACTTAACCAGCTCCAGACCATAAAATGCCCCTTTTCATCTTGGTCGCTAAGGAAACAAAGTGGAAGAGACTACTCCAAAGGTGTCATGACAGTCGTCCTTGGGAGGAAGTTTCAAAAGATATTCTCCAGTTATCATGACTGTGGTAAACCCCTTCTTCTAGAGGCAGCAAAGGAAGTCACAAGGTAAACTATTCTACAAGCACAAACAGCTTGAAAGAGAAATATAAAGAATTTGTCCAATTCCTTACATTTCTCTGCCAGTGGCTGAATATGCTAATATTAGCATTTGTGTGGAGTGATCTTGTTTCACTACCACACAAGTTGTTGAGAGGAAAGAGAAAGAATTGTTCTCTTACTGTTCAGAGAACCGGTTTACATATATTGGTAATTATCACACAGGATTCAGGGCAATATTTGTGAGAATTTATAGAAGAAGGTGTCATTAAAAGAAACATACTCAGTACCATAATTGTTTTAATATTCTGGCACCATGACTAATTTGTATGGAGATTCCAAAAGTTAAAAGAGGGCATGAAGCTTTTACATTTATTGAAAAAAGATCTGTGCTTATTGTTGATATCCATAAATATTTCTGAGCCTTAATAAGCTGAAATGGGACACAGGAATCTACATCTGTAACAGGCATTCTCCACACACTCACATGGGGAACTCATAAAAAAGCAGTTCATGGGATCACATGTTACAAATCCTGTCATCTTGTAAATGTTACACATTTCCCGGTATCAGTCTGTACAGGCTAAGAGTCAGAGACAGTGACCAGGAGAGTTGGTCAACCTCTAGAAAACACTATGAACAAACAAATGGAGATTCCCAAAGTAATCTTTAAGAATAATGAAATGAGGTCATCTTATTCTCTCAAATGTCTACAAGTTTGTAGAATGTGGTGATACTGAGGGAACTGATCCACGCCTGTAAGGCCTCTCCTTGAATCAGGTGAGTGCTAGCAACTCTCAGACCCCACTGCAGTGGTCTTGCCTAATCTGCTTCCTATTCTTATTCCTGAGAGGACAAACCCTCCCCCATCCACACACATACTTACTTATATCTCACTCCAACTTCCATCCTTCTGTCAAAGAGCAGCTGCAAGGTCGATGGGAGTGGTGTTTCTGTTTCATCATGTATAAAGAACTCTTTCTCCTCACTATTATTATGGTCTGTCCTCTCAGATCTGTCCTCACAGTGCTTAAATATGAGTTCTAGAGTCAAGCTGTCTGGGTACTAATTCTGACTCTGACACTTACTGGATCCGTTAACTTGGATCTACCTCAGCACTTCACAGTTCTTGCAATTCACCTCCACTGTGTCTCTGTAATACTCCTAAAATACAGCCAATCTTCTCCTTTCTCCAAACCATTTTCTGAAGTCTTGTATTCAACATGTCTCAATTTCTTTCTCACCTATGTGGTGGTGTCCTTGTTGCCCCACAATTCTCCATACTTTACCCCCAAATTTTATCTGCTCTGCAGCTGGAATTTTTTTTTCTAAATTGCAGAATTGGTTAATTCACCTTTCTGTTCAAAAACATATGATAATACTTATGAAGTCTTTAGCTTGGAAATTAAGGCCTTAAGTAACCACAGGCTGCATTTCCAAATCTATTTCTTAAACACTTATTTTTATGCATCTTACACTGAATTACTTATTATGTTCCCATATAACTTACATGTTACCTAAGCTTTTGCTTGTGATCTACCTCTTATTTCTTGCTAAAATTTCTAGCCTTCTCCATCTCCTGCTATTCAAATCCTAACTATTTTTGAAAGCCCAGTTCACAAACAACCTCTTCTGAACACTTACCAAAATGTATTTATACCTTTGAAGGCATCAGACACTTCTTATCTTGGAATAGAACCATATCATTTCTCCTCTGTTACATTATGTGACAGTTGATGGCAAAGACTATATCTGATTCTTTTCCTCTTTCTACGATCTACAGGGTTTACTACAGTGTCAGGTACAGAGTGAACTTTTAATATGTATGTGATATAAATGGGCAGTTTCCCAAGCTCTATATTTTGTGTGCTATAGTAAAATGGCGAGCTTATAATGTGGTTGTGCTAATATCACACTGTGGAAAAGTTTGCCCAAGGCCAATTCACATTCATTTACTATTCAAAAGTCAGAAAAAATTTTATAGGTTGGAAGAACACAAATCATTATTAGTAACACAAATAAAAATAACAATTAAGGTCAACTGTTAATTTAGAAGGCACATTTCACAACTAAAACTTTACAGTGGTATAGATTAACTCTGTAAGACATATAAGGATAACTGGTTTGCCTCACACAGTAAAATGCTTTGTTTTTATTGCAGTATAACATAGCACCACTGAATTGGCAACTTTCAACAGCACTCATTTATTACCTTATAATTCTGTAGATCAGAAGTCTTGGCATATTCAGCAGGGTTCTATACACTAACAAGGCCATATTCAAGGTGCTAAACAGACTGGACTCTTATATGGATATTCTAGGGGAGACTACTTCCAAGTTCATGTTGACAGCATTCAGTATTTTACAGCAGTAGGTCTGAGACCTCCATTTTCTAGAAGAATGCCAGCCAAGAATCACTTCTAGAGACCATAGTCCCTGTACTCCCTCCATTTTAAAGCTGCCACTGGCACATAAAATCCTCCTCAAGCTTCAAATCTCTGACTTCCATTTTTGTAACTAGGTGAAGAAACTCTGCTTTTATGAGACTTGTGTTAACTATTCCTTTCTTAAAATTAACATGTCATATAACATAACCTAATCATGGGAATGATATATTTAGTCCTTACTCTTACTCAGAGATTAGGTAGGCATACAAGGACAAGGTCACTGAATTCTTCCTACCACAGTAAATTATTAGTAAAGTGAGAATCTCAATTAGGTGGGTCAGGAAAAAATTTCCTGAAACAATATAAAACTTCAATGTGGTTTAAATCTTTTTATATTAAAATGAATTGAGTACCCCACCTAGTGAACCCAAATAGCCAGGGAGTGTCAGCATGCAGTGCAGGGTCTGCTGAAGGTATGCCTAGCAATCCCCACCCAGGTGGGGAGCCTTGGTGCACTGTGCAGAGCCTAGTAAAGCCCCACCGAGTGATCCCAACCAACCAGGGAGTGTCAGTGTGATACGGAGGGCATGCTGAAGGTCTGCCCAGCAAATTCCACCCAATTTGAGAACATTAGTGTGCTGCACAGGGCCTGAGTAAGGTCTGCCTAACAATCCCGGCTAGCCAAGCAGCCTCAGTGAGCCACAAGGGGTCAGAGAAAAGCCTGCCAGCAACACCTACTCAGCCAGTAAGAAGTCCTCCAGTACAGACAGCCATCACCAACTCAGAAAGCAACTGGGACTTTGCATCTGGCTGCCCTGGAGGAGTACAGGAAAATGACAAAACAAAAGAGCAAAACGCAGTCTCAAACCTCCAGAAATGGACATAAAAGAAAGTGTAATTCACACCAGAAAATTCTGAAATGATAATAACTGAAGGAAAGAAACAACTCCATGAAGCTATAAAAGAATCAGATCAGAAATAATCTCCCAGGTAAAATAAGAAATGATAAATGTATGAAAGAAATGTTGAATACATCTAAAGAACACATAGTGAAAAAATAAGAAGCATTGAAAAATGATGGAAACCTTGAATGAACAATATAGGAAAGATTTAGAATGCATGAAACAGATTCAAAGAGATACCCAGGAAATCAAAAATTTCATTGAAACCTAGCAAAACTGCTTGAACAAATGAGAAGACAGACTTTCAGACCTTAACGACAAGATGGCAGCTGGTAACCAGGAAAGTAAAAATCTTTTAAAAATAACAAGGAAGCAGGAAATAATAATGCAACAGTTGCAAGACAATGCCAAGAAAAACAATTTAAGTTTGATAGGTGTGAATGAAAAAGATGTCAACACAATTGTATAAAAAGACTATTTACAGAAGGAATTGCAGCAAATTTCCCAAGCATGGGAAAAGAAACTGACATACAGATAAGTGAAGCATCTAGAACTCCAATTAACCAGAGCCAAAATAAATCTACACCCAGACATAGAATAATCAAGATCCTAGAAATTCAGCATAAGAACAGAATATTAAAATCTGTAAGAGAAAAGAAACAAATCACCTATAGAGGAAAGTCCATCAAAACCACAGCAGACTCCTCAACATAATCAAGTCAAGAGGGGCATGGAGTGAAGTATTTCAAATCCTAAAAGAAAACAATTTTCAACCCAGACTGATGTATCCTGCAAAATTATCCCTTAAAATTGTTGGAGAAATGAGATAGCTTGCATGAAAAAGAACAACTGAAGAACTCTATGACTACCAAACCAATCCTACAAAGAGTACTAAAAGACATTCTAGATAGGCATAAAAATGTTTATGATTTCAAGAAAAACAACAGGAGAAAGCAAGTGGGGCAAACTATTAAACAGAGGGAAAAGGTAAGGAACCAACAGCAGAAAGATAGCATGATAATGATAAGCCAATACACATCAGTTACAATCATTAACATAAAAGGCCCCAACTCACCAATCAAAAGAAACAGACTGGCAGAGTGGATCAAGAAACAAAATCTAACAATATGCTGTATGCAAGAAACCCATCTAACTCAAAAGGAAATTCATAGACTGAAAATCAAAGGATGGAAAACAATACTTCATGCAACAGGAACTCAGAAAAAAAGCAGGGGTAGCTATTCTGTTTGCAGACAATGTGAACTTCAAACCAAGAATGATCAAAAGAGTTAAAGAAGGTCACTACATACTGGTTATGGGAAAACATCAAGAGGAAGAGATAATAATCAGAAATATATATGCACCAAATATGGGAAAACACAGCTAATATAAAAAAATATTAATAGACATGAAAAATCAAGCCGGGCATGGTGGTGTATGCCTTTAATCCCAGCACTCCGGAGGCTTAGGTAGGAGAAGAGTTGTGAGTTCGAGGCCCGCTTGGGCTACAATGTGAGTGCAAGGCAGGCCTGAACTACATAGTGCAAACCTGCCTCAAAAAACTAGGGCTGAGAGTTTGGCTCGGTGGCTTAAGCACCTGTCTGGCAGGCGTGAGGCTGTGAGTTCGATCCCTAGTGCTTCAAAAAAAAAAAATGAAAAATCAAATAAGCAATAACACAATTATATGAGGAGAACTTAACACCCCACTCACACAAAGAGGCAGATCAATTATACAGAAAATCAGCAAAGAAATAACAGACCTGAATCAAAGTTGTGAAAAAATGGACTTAGCAGATGTATACATAGTATTCCACCTAACAACATCAGAATGCACATTCTTCTCAGCTGCACATGGGACATTCTCTAAAATAGACCATATACTGACCCACAGAACATGCTTAAGTAAGTGCAAAACAATCAAAATTATCCTATGCATATTATCTGACCACAGTGCCATGAAATTGGAAATTAATAATAAAAGAAAAGGCAAAAACTCCATACACACATGGAAATTAAATAATACCCTACTAAATAATCAATAGGTCACAGAAGAAATTAAATAATATCTGCAAACAAATGAAAACACAAATACAACCTACTGGAACCTGTGGGACACAATGAAATCAGTCCTCAGAAGGAAACTTATTGTGGTTAAATCTCACATCAGGAAAACAGAATGAACACAAATAAGCAACCTAATGCTACACCTCAAATGTCTTGAAAAAGAAGAGCAAGTCAAGTACAAAGCTCAAAGAAGAGAGGAAATTATAAATATCAGAGCAGAAATTAACACAATTGAGACTAAGAAAACAACTAAAAACATTAACAAACTGAAGAGTTGGTTCTTTGTAAGGATAAATAGCCCACTGAACCAGGAGCAAAGCCCTGGCACTATACATGTGGGAAACGCCCGGGCTTGCCCTGTGATCCAGAGGCTCTGAACTCCTTGCAGCCAGACGCAAGGTCCTGATAGTGCCACACTCCGGGGTGCACTCTGCCTAGCTCCCTGGGTCCTGGAGATTTGGACCCCCACCCAGTAAGGCAGAGGGTCCAGCAACACACTCCAGGAGTGAGCCGTCACTAGCTGCACAGAAGATCGAGCTCTGCCCAGCCCAGTGTCCCAGCATAATCAGGGGAACACTTGGTCAGCCTCATAGGACACAGAGGTACTGAGCACAGCCCAGCCCACAGCCCCAAAGCTGCTCATCAGGAAGCAGCCAGCGTAGTTGCAGGGCCTTGGAGGACTTGAGCTCTGCCCACTAGTGCACAAGGTGCAAACTCTACTGATCAGGGGTGTGGCCATGCAGCAGGTCCTAGAGGTTGTGAACTGCACCCAACCAGGAGCAAGGCCCTGGCACTATATGCCTGCGACACACCCAGACAAGTGTCGCACTCCAGAGGCTCTGAACTCCTCACAGCCAGATTCGAGGTCCTGGTGGTGCCACAATTCAGGGTGTGCTCCACCTAGGCACCTAGCCTGGACATTCCGAACTCCACCCAGCCAGGCTGAAGGTCCAGTGAAACACCCCAGGGCTGTGTCTCTGCTAGCCACCTGGGTTGCAGTGGTTCTGAACACTACACAGCCAGGTTCTAGACCTCAGCAACAAGCTACAGGGGAGTGACCCTGCTAGCTACAGGGAGGATACAAACTTTGTCCAGCCCAGTGTCCCAGAGTAACCCAACAAACTGCATCAGGGGAACACGCAGCCAGCCTCACAGACCATAGAACACAAGGGTCCAGTGACATAAACGGGGGGTGTTCCCCAGCTAATCATGGGGATATTGAAGGATTGAAGCTCTACTCAGCACAGTATTCTAGTGCAATCAATCAGGAGGCTACCTGCCCAGCCAAACAGGTCTCAGCAGAAAATGACAAAATGAAAGATCAAGAGGCAGTCTCAATCACCCAGCCACTGAGACAAACCCAAAAGACACTGAAATGGAAGACACTGGGAGTCACACAACCAAACTTTCTGAAATGATACCAAATGAAGTAAAGAAGCAACTCCATGAAGCTATAGAGAAACTCAAATAATCTCTCAACTAAAAATGAAATGACAATCATTATGAAAGAAATGTTGTGTGTATCTAGAGAAGATCAAGATAAAAAAAAGAACTTAAGAAAATGATGGAAACTTTGAATGAACAAAATAAGACAAAAATAGAATGCATGAAACAGATTCAAAGGGAAATTCAAGAAATGAAAAATTCCATGGAAAGTTTGAAAAACCGCTTGAATGAAGCTGAAGATAGAACCTTAGAAATTGAAGACATCATGGAAGCTTACGATCCCAAAATAAAAGATCTCTTAAAATTACAAAGAACCAGAAAACAGCAATGCAACACCTACAAGATGATGCCAAGAGAAATAACATAAGATTAATAGCCATCAGTGAAAAAGCAGGGGTCAATACTAATGACCTGCAAAGACTATTTGCAGAAATAATAGCAGAAAATTTTCCAAACATGGGAAGAGAATCTGATACACAGGTAACTGATGCATACAGAACCCCAATTAACCAAAACCAAAATGAATGTTCAACCAGACATATAATAATTAGGGTATCAGAAATACAGTAAAACAACAAAACACGAAAAGCTGTCAGAGAAAAGAAACAGATCACCTATGAAGGAAAGCCTATCAGAATCACAGAATACTTCCCAACATAAACCTTTTAGTCAAGAAGAGCTTGGAGTGAAGTATTTCAAATGCTGAAAGAAAACAAGTTTCACCCCAGGTTGATGTATCCTGCAAAACTATCTTTAAAAGTTGATGGAGAAATAAGATATTTCCATGACAAGAACAACTAAAGAAATTAATGGCTACCAAACCAACACTACAAAGAGTACTGAAAGATACTTTAGAGTCAAAGACAGCTAAAATCTTAAGAACAACGAAAAAAGGTAACCACTAAGCAGGGAAAATAATTAAACAGAAAATGTAGAAAACCAACAACAGAAAGATATCATGACAGGGAGGATTCAGTACATATCAGTTACATCAATCAGTGTGAATGGTCTCAAGTCACCAATAAAAAGAAACACAATGCCAGAGTGGGTTAAGGAACAAAACCCAACAATATGCTGTGTAAAAGAAACACATTGAACTCAAAAGGAAATTCACAGACTGAAAGTCAGAGGATGGAAAACATTACTCCATGCAACAGGAGCCCAGAAAAAAGCAGGGTTAGCTATTCTGTTTGTACACAATGTGAACTTCAAACCGAGAATGATCAAAAGAGATAAAGAAGGTCACTACATACTTGTTAGGGGAAAACTTCAAGAGGAAGAGATTACAATCATAAATATATATGAACCAAATATGGGAGCACCCAACTATGTAAGACAATTCCTAGTAGACATGAAAAACCAAATAAACAATAATACAGTTATAACAGGGGACCTTAACACCCCATTGTCACAGAGAGATAGATCAACCAAAAAAATATTAGCAAAGAAATAAGAGAACTGAATCAAACTTGTCAACAAATGGACCTAGTAGATGCGTACCGAGAGCTCCACCCATCAACATCAGAATACACATTCTTCTCAGGTGCACATGGGTCATTCTCTAAAATACTTCATATACTGGTGCACAAAACATGATTAAGTAAATGAAAAGGAATTGAAATAATTCCATGCATATGATCTGACCATAGTGCATTAAAATTGGAAATGAATGACAAAACAAACCCAAAGGAACCCGATAAACACATGGAAATTAAATAATACTCTCCTAAACAATCAATGGGTCACAGAAGAAATTAAACAATATCTACAATTGAATGAAAAGGCAAATACAAATTATCAGAACCTGTGGAACACAGTGAAAACAGTCCTCACAGGGAAATTTAAAGCACTAAACTCCCACATTAGAAAAATGGAAAGAACCATACATAAACAACCTAATGATGTACCTGAAACTTCTAGAAAAAGAAGAGCAAGTCAAGTAAAGTCCCAAAGAAGGGAGGAAATTATCAAGACCAAGGCAGAAAATAATGCAACTGAAAGTAAGAAAACAGTACAAAGAATTAATGAATCAAAGAGTTGGTTCTTTGAAAGAATAAATAAAATCGATAAACCTCTGCCAACCTTATCAAAAAGAGGAAAGAAAAAACTCGGATTCATGGAATAAGAAATAATAGGACCCTGTGGAAATGCAGAAGATCATCAACACCTACTTCAAAAACTTTCACTGACATAAATTTGATAACACAGAAGAGATGGACAGATTCTTAGAAACTTATGAATTACCAAAGCTGAATCAAAACTACTGAATAACACAATTTCATCTAATTCAATTGAAAATGTAATTAGAACCTTACCAACAAAGAAAAGCCCAGGTCATGATGGATTTACTGCTGAATTCTACAAGAAATTTAGGGAAGACTTAATGACAACACTAGTCAAACTCTTCAATGAAATTGAAAGGGAGTCAAGTCTCCCTAACTAATTCCTGGAAGGAAGTATTACCCTAATACCAAAACCAGAGAAAGACCCAACCAAAAAAGAAAATTACAGACCAATCTCCCTAATGAACATAGATGCAAAAATCCTCAATAAAATACTGGCAAGTAGAATACAGCAAGTCATCAGGAAGATTATACACCATGATCAACTGGGATGCATCTAAGGAATGCAGGGATGGTTCAACTTATGCAAATCTATAAATGTAATACACCACATCAACAGGGCAAGGACAAGAACCACATGATCATCTCAATAGATGCAGAAAAAGCTTTCAACAAAATCCAACACTCACTAGCGATAAAAACCCTACAGAAAATCAGAATAGATGGCCTCTACTCACCCTGATAAAAGCCATATATCATTAACCAACAGCCAACATCTTACTAAATAGATAAAAACTGAAAACATTCAGCCTAAAATCAGGAACAAGACAAGGATGTGCATTATCACCACTCCTATTCAATATAGTTCTGGAAGTATTAGCCAGAGCAATTAGGCAACAGAAAAAAATAAAGCGAATAAGGATAGGAAAGGAAGAAGTAAAATTATCACTATTTGCAGATGATGATACTCTACATAGAAGACCCCAAAAATCCATTGAAATACTTCTAGATGTAATAACCAAATTCAGTAATGTTGCTGGATACAAGGTGAACACTCAAAAAACAATAGCATTCCTGTACACAAACAACAAAGTCACTGAGAGAGAAATGAGGGAAACCACACCCTTCACTATAACATTCCAAAAAATGAAATACTTAGGAATCAATCTAACAAAGGAAGTAAAACATGTACACAATGAAAATTACATTACTTTGAAAAAGGAAAGCAAAGAGGATTTCAGAAAATGGGAAGATAGTCCCTGCTCATGGATAGGAAGAGCAAACATCATGAAAATAACCATTCTTCCCAAATTGTTATACACATTAAATGTAATCCCAATGAAAATGCCCCTTGTGTACCTCACAGAACTAGAGAAAGCATTCTTGAAATTCATCTGAAACCAGAAGAGACCTAGAAGAGCAAAGGCAATTCTGGGCAACAAAGGGAAGGCAGGAGGCATCACATTCCCTGACTTGAAACTATACTACAAAGCTGCTGTGATAAAATCAGCATGGTACTGGAATTAAAACAGACCTGAAGATCAATGGAATAGATTGGAAGATACAACCACAACTACAAACACACTCAGCCACTTCATCTTTGACAAAGAGGCCAAACATATACATTGGAAGAAAGTTAGCCTCTTTAACAAATGGTGCAGGAAAAACTGGCTTTCTATATGCTGTAAACTAAAACTAGATCCATGTGTATCACCATGCACTAAAATAAAGTCAAAATGGATCAAAGATCTGAATATTAAAACAGAGACATTAAATTTGCTGGATGAAAAAATAGGAAAAAATCCTGATGACATAGGAGTAGGCAGAGAGTTCATGAACAAAAATCAAACTGCATGGGAAGCACTTCCCATTATCAACAACTGGGATCTCGTCTTACTAAAAAGTTTTTTCATGTCAAAGGAAATCTCCAACAGAGTGAAAAGAAAACCCACAAACTGGGAGAATATCTTAGTGAATTGTCCATCAGACAAAGGACTTCTATCTAAAACATATGAAGAATTAAAAGAAATCAGGCCCGTAAAATTTGCGGACCCAATTCAAAAATCGGCATCTGAGATGAATACACACTTCTGAGGTAAAGAAATGCAAATGGCAAATAAATACATGAACAAATGTTCAACATCAATGGTCATTCAGGAAATGCAAATTAAAACAACACTGAGATTCCATCTCACTCCAGAAAGAATGGCCAAGATAAAAAATGAATCAATTAAAAATGCTGGAGGGGTTGTGGGGAAAAAGGAAGTCTTCTCCACTGTTGGTAGGAGTGTAGACTGGTGCAATCACTGTGGAAATCAGTGTGGAGATTCCTCAAGAAGCTAGGACTAGAGAGCCCATTTGACCCAGGTATCCTGCTTCTGGGCATTTTCCTAGAAGAATTGAAAACAACATACCATAGTGATATTTGTGCACCCATGTCTATAGCAACAAAATTTGTAATAGCCAAATCTTGGAAACAACCCAAGTGCCCATCAATCAAGAATGGATAAACAAATGTGGTATTTTTGTACAATGGAGTACTACTCAGCTTTCAAGTAAGATTGCATTGAGACTTTTATAAGTAAATGGACATGACTTGAGACCATACTCATAAGTGAGATAAATCAAACCCACATGTGTAAATACTGTATTGTCTCCCTAGTGTAAGAAACTGAAACAGTATATATGATCCAAAATCTACAATAAATACTGTGTAAGGGTAAGAAACTGCTCAAAAACCAAAAGTAATTGGGAAAGGGAAAAGGAGGAAAGAGGAAGGGAAAAGGAAAAAGACATAAATTTATATATACATATACATAAGATAACTAAAATGACTATACTGCTGAATGTTTTAGTTATTGATAAAGAGTGGTTAACACTCATATGATTAGATCAGTTTTACATGTCTATATCTGTTAATGTAACAACCGTGTTGAAGGTAACAATACGCAATATTGCAACCATTGTCAAGTTCCTATCATCTTGTTTTGTCAACCTATAATGTTACTGTTGTGTATTTGCTGTTGCCATTTGTTTGTCTCTTTTGCTTTTTGTCTTTCTTTTCTGTGTCTTTTTTCTCTTAAAAAAAGAATAAATATAATTGATAAACCCCTAGCCAACCTTATCAAAATTAGGAAAGATAAAACTTAAATTCATACAATCGTATGAAAATGGTGAAATCACCACAGACCCTGTGAAAATACACAAGATTATCAGTATCTACTCATGAAAACCTTTACTCTCATAGGTTTGATCACAGAAGAAATGGAAAGATTCCTATGAACATTTGAATTACCCAAGCTGGATCAAGGAGATGTGCAACTGCTAAATAATCCAATTTCAGATAATGAAATTGAAAATGTAATTATAACCTTATCAACAAAGAAAAGCCCAAGTCCTGATGAGTTCATTGCTGAATTCTACAAGAAATTGAGGGAAGACTTAATGCCAACACTCCTCAATGAAATTGAAAGGGAAGCAAGTCTCCTTTACTCATTCCTGGAATCAGTTATTGCCCTAATACCAAAACCAGAGAAAAGTTCAACTAAAAAAGAGAACTACAGGCCAATCTACCTAATGAACATAGATATAACAATCCTCAATAAAATACTGGCAAACAGAACACAGTGAATCATCAAGAAGATTATACACCACAACCACATCGGATTCATCCCAGGAATGCAAGGATGGTTCAACATATGCAAATCAATAAAGGGAATACAGTATATCAATAGAGCCAAAGTCAAGAATCATCTGATCATCTCGATAGATGCAGAAAAAACTGTTGAAGAAGCCCAACACTTATCCATGATAAAAACCCTAAAGCAAATCAGAATTGATAGTCATTAACTCAACCTGATAAAGGCCATATACAATAAACCAACAGCCGACATCTTACTAATGGACAAAAACTGAAATTTCAACCTAAAATCAAGAAAACAACAAGGATGTCCATTATCACCACTCCTATTCAATGTAGTTCTGGAAACATTATCCAGAGCAATTATATAAGAGAGA
This sequence comes from Dasyprocta punctata, assembly GCA_004363535.1. Taxonomy (NCBI): domain Eukaryota; kingdom Metazoa; phylum Chordata; class Mammalia; order Rodentia; family Dasyproctidae; genus Dasyprocta; species Dasyprocta punctata. Next base: position 23,122 of record RJWM01004419.1, on the reverse strand, counting down.
GAAATAAAAGGAATAAGGATAGGAAAGGAAGATGATAAATTATAATTATTTGCAGATGACACAATACTCTACATAGAAGACCTCCAAAATTCCACTGCAAGACTTCTAGATCTAATGACCAAATTCAGTAATGTAGCTGCATACAAAGTCAACACTCAAAAATCAATAACATTCCTGTACACAAGCAACAAGTTCACTGGGAGACAAATGAGGGAAAGCACATCCTTCACAAAAGCACCAAAGACGTGAAATATTTAGGAATCAATCTAACAAAGGAAGTAAAAGATCTACACATTGACAATTATAGTTCTCTGAAAAAAGAAATCGAAGAGGTTTCAGAAAATGGAAAGACATTCCTTATTCATGGATAGTAAGAAAGAACATTGTGAAAATGACCATACTCCCAAAATGTTATACAGATTTAATGCAATTCCAATCAAAACACCATTAACATACCTCACAGATCTAGAGAAATCATTCCTAACATTCATCTGGAACCAAAAGAGACCTAGAATAGCAAAAGCGATTCTGGGCAACAAAGGCAAGGCAGGACGTATCACATTCCTTGACTTGAAATTATACTACAAAGGTACTGTGATAAAATCAGCATGGTACCAGCATAAAAACAGACTTGAAGATCATTGGAATAGATTAGAAGATACAGCTACAACTACAAACACACTCAGTCACTTTATCTTTCACAAAGGGGCCAAACTAGTTCACTGGAAGAAAGATAGCCTCTTTAATAAGTGGTTCTTGAAAAACTGGCTCTCCATATGCAGAAAACTAAAACTAGACCCATGTCTATCACCATGCACTAAACTAAAGTCAAAATGGATCAAATGTCTAAATATTAAAACAGAAACACTAAAGGTGCTGGAAGACAAAGTAGGTCTTAAAGACATAGGGGTAGGCAGAGAGTACATGAACAAAAATAAAACTGCATAAGAAATACTTCCCAGAATCAACAACTAGGATCCTGTCATATGAAAAAGTCTTTGCATGTCAAAAGAAATCTCCAATGGAGTAAAAATAATCCATGAATTGAGAAAAAAAATTTAGGCAACTGTCCCTCAGACCAAGGAATTTTACTAGAACATAAAGAGAATTTTTAAAAAATTAGGCTCCCAAAATTCAAAGATCCAGTCCTAAAATGGGCATCTGGGATGAATACACACTTCTCAGATAAAGAAATACAAATGGCAAATTAATATAGGAAAAAATGTTCGGCATCATTGGTCAGTAGAGACATGCAAATTAACACAGCTCTGGGATTCTGTCTCACTCCAGAAAGAATGGCCCAGATCAAGAAATCAGCCAATATCAAATGCTGGGAGGGCTGTGAGAAAAGGAATCCTCCTCCACTGTTGGTGGGAGTGTAGACTGGTGCAACCACTGTTCAAATCAGTTTGGAGGTTCCTCGAAAAGCTAGAATAGAGGTCCCATTCCACCCAGCTATCCCTCTTCTGGGCATTTTCCCAGAAGAACCGAAAACATCGCACCACAGAGATACATGTTTGCTCATGTTTATAGCAGCACAATTTGCAACAACCAAATCTTGGAAACAACCCAAATGCCCATCAACAGAGGAATGGATTAAGAAGATGTGGCATTTTTAATACTATGGCATACTATTCAGCTATAAAGATGTATTGCATCGAAGCTTTTATAGGTAAGTGGATGTGACTTGAGACCATACTCATAAGTGAAATACATCAGACTCACATGTGCAAATACTGTATTGTTTCTCTGTTTAAAAAAATAAACTAAATGGACTGAGTAGAAATAGCTGTTATTCTAGAACAAACAGCTATTCTATTCTGTTACAAATAACTGTTCTATAATGAAGTAAATATGAACCATAAATTATCCTTTATAATTAGGTGCTATTTATAGTCATGTAAACTTTCTTGAAAAATTTTATAAAGAATTCATGCTCCTGCCTACAACTCAATTTACTGCCATATTTTTCAGGATAGATCATATGGTCAAGCCATAACTGTCGAAGAGGATTTGAAACCAGTTGACTATCAGCACAGGAATCTCAGTAAAATGGAAGGCTGAGGACACAACTTGATTAATCTCTGCTTGCTGAGTTTGAGCAAGTGCTTTCTGCTCTGTGGGTCTCACATTTTACATCTGTAAAAGAAGGGAATGGATTAAGTAATGTACAAGCTTCCACTTATTTGAAAGTTTGTGCTTCTACTTTATACTCATCCTTCTATACTATCCTTCTGGTTAATGGTGAATCTTGGAAGAATCTCTTTCCTGATAGGAGGTGAAGCAATAAAGCCAATAAAGTGTTCAAATGCATAAATCTTTAATCCAAGAAAAATATTTTTTACAGTTTTCTGCAGGTCTATAAAGAATAAAATAATAAATCTAAAAGTCATATATAATAGGTACAAAAAGCTCCTTCTGAATAATTCAATTACCACACTGTTTAATGCCCACCCTGCACCTTGTTTTCCTACCTCAAGAAAATTTCAAGCATCAGAACACAGGTCATGCTGTGTAGATGAGATTTATCATTGCTTTCAATCCTGAAATTCTAAGATATATCTTATAAGATATATAGAATTTCTATCAATCAAGCTACAATTATACTGGGAAAGTGAAAATACTTGGAAGTCAATGGGCCAAAACTGTATTTTTCTTCTTTCATTTAGGAATAAACAACAATAAAAAGGTACAGACTATTAGCTGCTATATAAACCATTATCTTATGAGTTTTCCTGATGATCTAGCTAAAATCATACACTTAGTTTACTCTCAAACACACAAACTGCACTTGAAACTTACCTTAAAATATAAAAATACACCTTTTTAACAAAAAAGAAAAAAATGTGCTGCCAGAAAAATTTACAAAAGTAAGCAGTTTGTTGAACTTTTTATAGTGACTACTAATTGAACCAATAACACAAAATGTCCCCCAAAATAATTTAATCAGAGATAATTTTCTTTCAAATTACTTTTGCTTTGTTTAAAACTTGCAGTGAATTGCTCTATCGCTTGTACCAGAATTTTTAATTTTTAAAACTGACTTTACAATTGAATTAACTTATGAAGTGGTAAACACTGTAGACTCCTATTTGTTTGTGCTATAAAATCACAACTATTTGGCCGAGGCACTGGGCTAGGCACAGATAGATGTAAATTCAGAGATTAATAAAATTCTCCTTCCCTCCTTTCCTCCCTCTTTCCCTTCCTCCCTCTTAATGTATTTTACATACTGGTGACTAGAAGACAAATATGAGTTTGAACATTTAAAACACAATACTGCTGGTTTAATAATTGCCCCAATGGGCCAAAAACATACACTGGAGGAAAGATAGCCTCTTTAATAAATTTTGCTGAGAAAACCATGTGCCACATGCAGAATCTTGAATCGAGACCTATATCTCAATGCGTGCTATATTAAAATCAAAATGGATCAAAGATCTAAGCAACACAGAAACATTGACTCTACTACAAGATAAAATAGGTAAAACTTTTAAAGACATAGGCAGAGGTAAGGACTTATTGGACAGAACACCAATTGCATAAGAAATAACATCAAGAATCAACAAACAGGATCATAGCAAATTAAAAATGCTTCTGCACAGCAAGAGAAACAACCAACAGAGTGAAGAGACAACCTACAGAATAGGAAAAAAAATCGCCAACTATTCCTGTAAGAAGACTAATATCAAGCATACTTAAAGAATGAAAAAATTAGACTCCCCCCAAATAAAAGATCTAATCAAAATATACACAATTGAAGTGAACAGACTCTTCTCAGAAAAAGTGCAAGTGACCAAGAAATACCTTAAAAAGTGTTCACTATCTCTGGTCAATATAGAAATACAAATTAAAACATTGTTGAGATTCCATGCTACTCCAGAAAAAAAAAATGGCTGTCATCAAATAATAAATGCTGCCAAGGCTATGGGGAACAAGAGCTCTTCCATATTTTTGGTGTGAATGTAAACTAGTACAACCACTGAGGAAATCAGTGTGAAGATTTCTACAAAACCTAAAAACAGAAATTCCATTCAATCCACCTATTCCCCTCTAGGTATCTTCCCCAAAGAGTTAAAGACATCATATTACAGTGATACATGCATACCCATGGTTATAGTAGCGCAATTCTTAATACCTATAGCTGAGTCTTGGAAGAGGCCTTTATATCCATCAACAGATAAATGGATAAAGAAAATGTGGTATTTACACAAAATGAGGTACCACTCTACCATAAAGAAAGATAAGCTTGAGTCGTTTGCAGGAAACTGGATCTGTATGAAAATGGATGGCACCATATTGTTAATTGATATAAATCAGACACACAAGCTTCAGCTTCATGTGATTTCTCTTATATGAGAAACCCAGACTATAAATAAATTTATAGGGCAAAATGAAAGATAATAGGCAACAGGGAAATAGATCTTTTGCCAAAAGAAAAGCGACCAAGAATTGGAGGGTAGGGTGAGGGAGGGGAAGGCAATGGGGTGAAAAAAATAATTAAAATGTGCTATGCATATGCACCAACTCCCCATGAGAAATGCAATCACTACATGCTGCAAACATGTACTAAGAAAATAAAAGTTTAAAAAATTGTCCTAATGGCCTTTTTACACTAATTGACTTAAATTTTGTCTTCTAAACTAGCCACTGAAATCAAGCTTATCCTCAGATCTCATTTCAGTGGTGAACTCGCTGCACCATGATTCTATCTGCTAAGCATATTGCACTTTCCATGCAGTATAATGGACCAGATTGTCTTTACTGGCCTGTACGCCTATGAACAAGTAGCTCTTTTACCTACACTACTAAAACCCAATGCATAGCAACATAACCTACCTTAGAATTGAGACTATACTCAGCAAAGCCTAAGCCAGGTAAAACGTAGAGTATATAAAAGCAAGTAAAGCTACATATACCACCCCCATCTTTTAAACCATAACAAAGCCCCTTCTCTATTACATACCTATTTCTGATTTATCTGGTTACCTTCCCTCTGAATAATTCCCTCTACCTTCATTATTTCCACTCCCTTTCTTACCTTTCTACTTGAATTCATGACATCTTCAGTGAACCACTGCCACACAGGGCTACTGATTGGTTGTATATTGAAGAACATAGATCTAGAGACTAAATTTTCTGAGGATGAGGATTCTACTCTATCATCATACAATTAGGCACTGAAGAAATGCATGGTGAATAAATTACCATCATATTTGTGTTAATATCACAAGAAGTTGGGCGTGGTGGCACACACCTGTAATCCCAGCACTTGGGAGGCTAAGGCGCAAGTTCAAGGCCAGCCTACATAATGAGCTCAAGGCCAGCCTGAACTACAGAGCTAGAGCTTTTCTCAACCCCTCCAAAAAAAAAAAAAAATCACAAGAAGATTTAAACTTTACTCCAAGTGGAAAAGAATTTTTAAAAAATAGGTGATGGTAGGATGGGGGCAACTAAGAAAAGAGTTGTGGCTCTGGTTAGAGACAAATAATTTTATATTAATAAATTATATTTAGAATTCATGCCCCAAAGGTGCACAAGTACCCGTCATTGTGCAAACTTAGCAAAAAGGTGAACAAAACCAAAAATTATTTTTCTAATGAGAATAAATCTAATTGCTAACAGGTATTGCAAAACCAGTAAGAGGTACACACTTAAGCAATAGATTTTCAGTACTTTTCATATGTACTCATTTCAGTACTTTTCTTCATCTTGATATGAAGCAGTGCTAGCCACTAACATACTTCACATCTATTATTTCCTTCAGTACTTGGGAGAACTCAAAAAGGTAATTATGATTACTACTCCTATTTCAAAGATGAATAACCTGAGGCTCACAGGGAAAGCTATTTGCCCAAGGCCAACTGTGCTTACATTGGTAGTAAAAAGCAGTCAGGATTTCAAAATTCTTCTCCAGGCACTGTATCCCTGAAAAAGGCTGTTTTTCAACAAAATTATATGTGGTCTACAAAAATTATTTTTATCCAAAATGAATCCATGTCCAATTATAAAGTGGTAGTTGAACAATTCTATTTTTACTTTTCCAGCTAGCTTTGCTGAAATATATATCTAACCTACAAGCAGTGGCGGCATGTGTGTTGTTTTTCTTTTAAAACAAAAGATCTTAATGTATGAGTTGCTTTTTCTAAACTAAAACCCCAGTATTTGGTTTAATTGCCACATTGGCATTTTACCATAAATAAGTGGGCTTTGGGTGCAGTTTGGGCACTCGTCTCCAAAGGTTTGCGATCACTGCCTAAAAGCAAAGGTTATCTACAATTTCCAGGCTATGCCTAGTGAAAAATTCCTTTGGAAGAAAGATGGACTACCTATTTCCCTGCAAAATATTTACTAGAACAGTGAACAGATAGTCTACAGGCCACTATTGCTGTAGCGTACACCTTCCTGGAAAGCCTGCATGTCTGCTTATCAAAGGGTCTAAAGGTGAAGTGACAAGGGAGTAAATAAAAAGAGAGCCCAGATTGTAATGAAAAAGTTCAAGAGGTTGATGTCTGATTACCTGAGGATCCCAGGATTATAAGTGCTCTTGCTCCAAGTACTTAATGAAATTTTGAACTTAGCTATCTCCTCTGAGAAAGGAGGGGGGGCAAACTGAGATACCAGATTGGATCATGAGACTTTAGGCAATGTTTAGGACCTGGGTCTGCAAATCACAATGCAAAAGCCAAATTCAGCCTACTGCCTTTTCTGTACAGTTGTACTTTAACACAGTTACAACCGTTCATTTTGGCATTGTCTAGAGCTGCATCAGTACTACAACAATAGAGTAGAGCAGTTGTGACCCAAACCACGTGGCTCACAAAGTCAGAAATATTTACTATCTGGGCCATTACAAAGAAAGTTTGTTGACTTGCTCAGGAGAAACACCAGAAGCTCTTCCTACATTTCAGTGAAATGGCTTTCTGAACAAGTTTCAACATGGAGCAAACCACTTCCTAGCTATGTAATTTGCGGCAAGTCATTTATCTCTCCATTCCTATCACTGTGAAATGGATGTAACACACGCTTTAAAGCACAGTATAAAACCTAGTTATTATTTCAGTGCATAGCACAATGTTTGGCATATAGTACCAAGAGACAGGGAGAGTTAGAACTGCTCCTCCTATATGAATTTCTACTTTTTATTGCAAGTCAGGATCCACTTTACTGCTTGAACAACCTGAGAAAACATCACCACATATGGTTTTTTCAAGTGAGGCTATTGCAGCTGGGAACCAACCAGTTTCTCTGGAGAAATACCATGTAATGTGCGGTGCACACTAATCCATGTATGTTTAAAATGAGTACGCTGAAACCATGTGGCATGATAATCTAACTATTCATCTGATTAGCTTCTTACAGTTTGGGAGAATTGGAACACACACAGTCTGAATACACTGAGAAAGGCAAAATCCTTAAAGCATACCGTATCCTTAAAGTGTGTTTTCTACTGAATTGCTTATGGAGGCCAAAGTGGATTTTTAAAACCATTTTAAAAATCAGACATTCATAACTAAGATTAGAGGTGCCAACTTGACCCAGCTATTCCCATTCTGGGTACTTTCCCAGAAGAATTAAAAACATGACACCACAGTGATATATATGCACCCATATTTATAGCAGCACGATTTGTAGTAGCTAAATCTTGGAAACAACCCAAATGCCCATCAATCAAGGAATGGCTAAAAAAGATGTGGTATTTTTACACAGTGGAATACTACTCATCTATAAAGAAGGATAAACTTGAGAGTTATAGGTAAATGGATGCAACTCGAGATCATACTCATAAGTGAAATAAACCAGATGCACATGTGGAAACATCACATTGTCTCCCTTGCACAGAAAGTTGAAAGAGTAAATAGGATACAAAATGTACAATAGATATTGTGAAGTGGGAAGAAACTGTTCAAAAGGAAAAAGAAACTGGGATGGGAGAAAGGAGAAAAGAAGGAAAGAAAAAGAAATATAAGATAGCTGAGATAGTTATACTACTAATTTCTACTAGTTCACTGAAAAGAAGGTTTGTATCTATATTGTTTGATCAATTTTTCATGTCTATATTTTGTCATATGAACAACTACTTTGAAGATAACAGTACGCAACATATGAGCCATTGTTACTCTCCTATCTTGTTTTGAAATTCTGTAGCATTGTCTTTATTGTTTTTTCTCTTTAAAATAAAAAGAATCAGATATTCAAAATAAACCCAAATGGGATTTTTAATCTCAACTGCTTTGTGGAAAACAGGTTTTTCAAATGCTTTTTACCTATGCAGTAGTTTAATTTAAAAATTAAAATAAATTACAAAGTATATAAGTACATTATCTCACAGGATACACAAATAAAATAATTGAGGTCACTTGAGAAATCCTCTTCTTGACAGAAAAGAGATTTTCACAATGTTTCACAGGTTTATTAGGTTATTTCCATGCTTGAAAATTCTTTATGATCCTATTATTCAATCTATTATTTTCCAAATGAGGATACTGAGGCCCATAGGCATGGTAAACGATTTGATGGTCAGTGGTAGACTTGAGACTTTATTCTAGATTTCCAGAATTTTGCTGTATCTAGGTTTCTCACTCTCCAGATTGTTGACATTTTGAGTCAGATAATACTTTGAGTGGGTCCTGTCTTGTGCATTGTAGGAGTTTACCAGCAATCTTGGCCTCTACCCTAGAGAGACCAGCAGCACCGTTTCTACTCCATGCCCCAAGTCTTGACAAAAATGTGTCTTTTTACAAGTAGGGAGGCAAAATTTAATGCATTTAAGAACCACTGAGTTAGAGTATTCTAGTAGTAACTTGAAAGTGTGTTTTAGTCCTTTTTTTTTTTTTTTTTTTTTGCGGCACCAGGGATTGAACTCACAACCTTGCACCTGCCAGACAGGCGCTTAAGCCACTGAGCCAAACTCCCAGCCCTGGTTTTTTGAGGCAGGGTCGCACTATGTAGGTCAGGTCGGCCTTGCGCTCGCGTTGTAGCCCAAGCCGACCTCAAACTCACAACACTCCTCCTACCTCAGCCTCCCAAGTGCTGGGATTAAAGGTGTGTGCCACCTCGCCTGGCTGTGTTTTAGTCCTTTAAAATGTTAGAAAAATAAGACACCTAAAAAAACAAAAACAAAAACAAAAAACAAACAAAAATAAAGGGTACCAAGGATACTGAAGGTTTTCTGTTCCTTAGCATTAGTACAGCAGAGGGAAAGGTTAAGATTTTGTCAACAGTAATTAGAATAAACAAAGGATTTGCTGCTTGAATTAACCCAACAGATAAAACAGTCATTTCTCTGCCACTGCCAAATCAGAAATTTCACAACTCACAGAAGTAAAAAAAAAATCTTTCTAATAAGTTTTTGTGAATTTCATAAAGAACATAAAAAATAATAAAGAGAAAAAAATCATTTTGATTTAAAAAAAATTGTCAATGATATTAGAAGTGTAAAGATAGTTTTGTAAAACAGGTATATCTTCTATTGCACAGTATATACAGAAAATAAGAGTTCTGCCCATTATGAGAGACCTACAGCAACCAGTCAATGCAGCTCAGAAATTCAAGTAGGAGAAAGATTCTAGAGAAGAAACTAAAAATAAAGGTCAATATCAGAAAGATCATTTGAGGCTTCTATAAAAAGGTAAAAAATTTTAAAATAAATCAAATGTGAAGGACTCTAAAGGAATTTAAGTCAGTGCCTTTTAAGAATTAAATTAAAAATAAAAACAAAGAGGTTGCCAGGAATGAAACATTGAAACTCTGATTCCTAAATCAACTGGGTGGGAATGGACTGGGCAGACAGGATTAGAATAGCATTATCAAACTAAAACAGTTACACTACAGACTTTTTTTTTTTTTTTTTTGGAACCAGGAATCAAGCTCAGGCAGGTGCTGTGCCGCCACTGTAGACTTTTTTGGGTAACTTGATTATGTTCTTTTTTGGCACTATTATATTTGTTTTTATAAAAAATAAAATGTTAAAGTGGTATTTTCTTGCCTTTCTTAGTTGTGCTCTTCTGAAACTTATCTATAGTGCTATCAAAAGGAAGCATCAAAACTCGGTTGCCAGCAATGAGTCAGTGAGTCACTGACAGAGTTTGTGGGGATAGCTAACCGTTCCCTATAGGATAGGTTCAAAACTATAAAATGATATAACTATCACAAAACCCTCTATAAGTAATTGATAAAGGCTTTACTTAAATAGTTTAATCCTCAGTCTCACTTACTATACCTAGTGGGTTAGTAGTAATAATTTCCCCTAGGAATATTGCTATAACAAGAACAGAAATCAATGAGGAAAAATGGTGTCAAGTGCAATCAATTCATTTTGCAATCTCTCAATAATGATAGATGCACAAAGGAAATCAATCATATTTTCTACAAGTTACAGAATTATGTATTTCTTACCCAACAGAGATACTCCTAGAAAGGTACAAGTATATTAAACATATATAAATCAAACCATACTTAAATTTTATTCAGAGGTTGTCCTACCTAAAAGGGCTCTTTTTCAAAAAATTTTCAGGAAGTAAAAACACAGTTAATGGCTCCCAAATTACTCCTTTTATAAAAATGGGTTGTTTCACATGATGTTTGCATAGCATGTGAAATATTTATGGAGTTTATATTCTTATCTATCAGTTAACCCTGGTCTTTGCCGGCTTCAACTCACAGCACAGGCAGCACAGATCCTCACATCTCCACATAAGCCTAAAGTAGTTCAACTGAATGTAAACTCAAACTGTAAGTTTTTTTTTAATTAATAAACCAACAGTCAGTTAAACAGAACAGTACAGTATCTAGTGGGCTATTCATAAAGCAAAACATCACCCTTGATCACCTTAGTTTCCTATTTGAAATTTTTAAGTTCAGCATGCATCCTCTAGTTTGATTATTTATGTCTCTTCACACATCCTCTCCGTAAAGAAACATAACTTGAGCGAAGAATTTACTCTCACTAAGCCTTCTTCTGCATCTCTCTTCTTTGGTTATTTAAAGAAGTGTATGTATTGATTATCAAACAAATTATTTTACAAGCTGTGCCAGCAGTGAGACCAAAGGAAGTGGCAATGACAAGTTGGAGGAAAACTAGAGAATGGCACTTCAGTACTGCCCTTTTGGCCTACAGTTTTCATCTCTTGGTTCTTCCCTAGGAATGCTATTAAGTCCCTTGGAGAACTTTATGTTTGGTTAATCAGTTCTAAGCAATGTTTTCCTTGGCCAGTTTCACTTAATAGAAATGTAACCTCCAAGGACTTGTCTCCAGGGAGAGACTTGTTGGGCTTTCCTGGGGGTGCAGAGGGGCAGGATACTCACCAACAGGTGCAGACAAGCCCATTTTAACGGATTCAGCTTTCATTTGCCCTGGGAGTGTGATAGAAGAACTAAGTTTGTTGCATTTGGAGTTCAAACAAGTACCTCATTAAAAAATATTCGAAAGTCAAAATCTCCAGTTTATTTCCCACTCTCTCTAAACTTAGTTTATATTTGTATGTTTTCTTTCACTTTCTTTTTTACTTAACTTTGCATAGACATGTACTCTGGCCCCATTCTACCCCATTCACTCAGTCAGCAAAATTTCCAGCAATCCATTTTGTACTGACTGATGTCCACTGTAATAAGATGAGAGGTCATTTTGCAGACCCAAATTCTGATGTTGGTAGCATGTTTGCTTTTTGCCCACAGCTTTGACATTTTCCCCTCAAGCTAACTTCTTTCAAGCCTCATACATGTACACATGGCTGACTTGAAGTTTAATCTGATACCTGGAAGAAACCTCAATATAAAATGCAAAAGCAGAAGGAAAATCCTGAGATAAGTGTGAGGTTGCAGAAACAGAAAATCAAAGGTCACAGTGACCATTACAGGTTTATTGTTACCCTAAGTAAAAACAGGATTCAGAATGAGCCAATTTCCTGTCATTTGCATTTTATTATTTATTTGAACAATGGTTAGATACTAGCACCTAATGGAGAAGTACTATCTCTAATTATACTTTAAGAGACATTATCAAGGCTGATGAGCTCCAGATTTCTGCTCTGTCTTATAAGATGATTTTTTTACTTGGGACAGTCTTAAAAGGGGAGAAGGGCATAGTTTACAAACTCTTAAACTGGAAAAACATCTAAAGAAGTCATCCAGTACATCCTTCTTCCAGAGTCAAATCTAAATCATCAATGATGTACAAAAGGCAAGAAAATGGAAGTGCTTGAAGTATAGAAACTTAAAAGAAAAGAGTAATAGCTTTTAAGATAATATTTTATCATCTTAAAAATGCTTCCCCATCCCTTATGTGACTCAATTTTCTCTCTAATGAGATAGCTATTTTTATCAACCACTGAGAGGCAGTAATAATTGTCAATTATTTCTGTATTACAAATGAAGAAAACCAAAGTTTAAAAAGGTTAAGTCACGTGTTTTGAGATCATTAAATGGTGTAGCCAGACCTTGATTGCAAATCTTCAAGTGAAAGAGCCTGAGCAATTGCTATTACAGCAAATAACAAATCTTTGCCAGTGATATATGTGACAATTCAAGGTTTTACTCTGACATCTTAGTTTTCCCTTCTGCTTAACCCTGAAAACAATGCGTTCACCTCCCCCGGCTCAACCTAGTTCTCAAGGTCTCACAATTTTTATAGCCTAAACCCCTGGCTCTATAACTGGTCTGTGTTGACCAATGATGAGGTTCTCGTTGATTATTATGCAGCTAGAAAGATGGAGGATATAAACCAGAAGGAAAGTTACTAGAAAAGAGTTTGAATAGTTTGGACTCTGCAGCTTTCAAAAATAAATCTCACAAACTAACTTCAGGGGATTAAAAAAAAAAGCCTTCTTCAAGTCCCAAGTTTCTTTTTCAAAACATACTAAACTTTGCCGGGTGTGGTGGTGCTTGCCTGTAATCCCAGCACTTGAGAAGCTCAGGCAGGAGGATTGCTGCGAGTTTGAGGTCACCCTATGCTATATGGTGAGTTCACTACCTGTCTAAACTATACATACCAAGACCCTGTCTCAAGAAACAAAAAATAAATATATAAATAAATAAAAATACCAAACTTCAAATGAGAGTGGCAGTCAGATGTGTTCTCAGTTTCCCTGCTGAAATATCAAGCAGTCACTCATCAAGGGCCAGGAGTTACCAGGCATGCCTGAGGATACATACAGCCCCCCACCCTCCAGAGACTCAGCTCCACCCTTCTACTGTCTAAGGAAGGGAAGAAAAAGAAAAGAAAAAAACTGGCCGCTGGTATCCCACCCACCTGCACAGCAGACACACAGCTCCCGTGTCTAATTTTAGGCCTCTCTCTCTTGACAGCACTCCTTTAATTCTCTTTCTAGCAGAATGCAAGCAGTGATCTGGGAGGCAAATGGGGGATGAATTAATCTATTTTACTGTTCTCAAGTTGAGTCTGCCCTCAAAATGTGTATTGATGACAAGCTTGCCTCTGTGGGACTCCTGTGGGACATAGCAGTGAGTGAAACAGAAAAGGAAGACTTATGGCAATAAGGACAAAGGTCAATGCAAGTCTAGTCTCAAATTAATGCCCATTATGAGATCCAGATAAGAGGGTTAGACTTCATTTAGACATATACATTCTTTGAGACACCTTAGACTAAAGTTTCCTGTCAGAGACACAGAAATGAAGACAAAGTTACCTACAAATCGAGTGGGTCAGGTGATCATAAGCAACAAAGGAGACAACATATCAGCAAAGAAGTTCTTAAATGCTTGGGAATTTATAAATTAACATTTTAATTTAATAAACATTTTTAGAGAACTTATCTGTGCCTTCTGAAAGAGTGAGTAAGACAGAAGTGGCCCTCGCCTTCATGAATCTAAGTGGAATCATAGAGACAAGTTTAGGCACGTAGTTACATGTGTGCTGAGTTCTACTAGTAGGTGCTATTGTAGTTTCACTTTCAAAAGTTTCCTTGATATAAAAGCAATGGTATGATGGTAATGAACGAGAAAAGATCATCCTAAAATGACACAAGTCTACTCCTTGACTTATCTCTACCTGAAAACACACTGGGAGTGGGGAAGGCAAGTGAAGAAGGAAGCAAGCTAGAAAGAAAGCTAAAAAGAAGTGAAAAATAAAAGCCAATTGTGAGGCCAAGGCTATTTAGTCAATGTCTAGGGATATCACCCTGATATTAACTTGACAGCATCACATTCTGCCTTGTAATAGCAGAAATTTGCCTGAGCTGGTTATTCAGGCAAAATGTGAAAACTCAATGATACTTTTATAAAGAGTATGTGGGGAAATTGCCAACTAACATTCCCTGCCTCTCTTGCTCTTCCAACAAAAACAGGCTTGATGATTCCAGGCTGGATATGACTAATTGTGAAGTGTTCAGTGGTAGCTGCTGTACTGGCCTGTGTGGTCTCAGCACTTGTCACACTGACTTGCAAAGTGCTTTGGGATACCTGGAGGACAGAAGGCACTACCAACCACTAATTCTAGTCTGTATAAAGTGCAATGAGTTTAAAGTACTTCCTTCTAATCAAACAGTGTGGGAACAAAAACTGCTTGGGAAATCTGCTCCCTGGACAAGCCTGAGCCCTGTCTTTTCAGCTTTGAGATGGATTTGGGTACAGGAAGCAGCGCAATGCATGACGCATATGTGGGCTCCAGGATTTGGAGTGTACCTTCATGTTCAGCGTGTGCAAAGAGCAATTGAGACTGCTGGTCAAGAGATTGATTAACAACCTCTGATGCTCCACAGAACATGCTGTACCTGTGCATTTTAGAAGCCCTCAGAATTGGGAGGGTGGGGTAGAACAGAGGGGTCCTCAAAAGAAAAAATATAACCAATCCTTGCAGGAGCTGTGCACCTCAGCATGAACTTCTACTACTTCCTTGGGAGGACAGGATTGAAGTGGGAGGAAAGAGAGAAATAATACTTGCTGAGAGGCTTCTGCGTGGTGCTGGATCTCATTTTCATTCTCACAACAATCAGGCAAATTGCATTTTGGAATTCTACTTCAAAAGATAAGACAAGTTCAGAGAAGCTAAATTATTTGCCAAGGGTCACACTGTGAATGACTATAGCTCAAATTTAACCAGTTTCAAAGTCATCTCTCCCCATTTCCACCTATTTAACAGAGGCAGCTTTTTTCATAAGCATTCTAGTAGAATTCGCTAATATGCCAAATGTGGTGATGATTTTCAAGGGATGTGTCTCAATCAGAAAATATTCTGAGACTTGGCTATTTTCAGTGATTATTTGGAAACTAGCCATCCAAATGCAGTAATGAATAAAACCTATACTAGATTCATCTATCAACAAGAACTGTGTTTTTCAAACAGGCAGTCCAGCTTTGACGGAAAGCACCCAAACTTTATGGCTGTTAGTCTGCACTTGCCCTAGCTTGCCTTCCCCCTGAAAAGCATATGCATAGTCAAATAAATAAAAAGAACATTACTTGTCCAGCATAAATCACACCTGGTTTTCACCAAGGATGTGCACATTTAGGCAAATATCACACATGGTACCCAACCCTCACCTGGTTTTACTGCCTATTCACTGATGCAGTGTGTCCCAGCAGACATGACAATGGTTGCTAAGAAGATCTGGGTTTGACTCTTACCTCCTCTATTTCTTAACTCATATATTAACTTAAATAAGTACAGTGGATTCTTGAGTTATGGTCAGCATCACATGTAAACAATTTGGGTTACAACTGGAATTTTAGTTTTGCCTTATGACCAAAACCTTGACTTAAGACTTGGATGTTGGCCACTTCTGAGATTGTAAACAAAGAACCATTGATGCCAGAGAAGTGTACGTAAGTATAAGTCTGGGCCCAGATGCATGTGTTTGTGGATGTGATTTTGGTCAGTGCTTTGTATAATTGCTATAATTACTACTATCAAAATGGCCCTAAAAAAACTAGAAAAAAAAACTAAGGAGGGAAGCTAAGCTTATTTATTTTATAAGACCATATAAAGTTCATTATCATACATACAGATTGAAAACCAGACTAACTAATATGCCAAAGAACATATAAAACATGTAAGACAGTTGTAGTAAATCAAGGTATACATTTAGAATTGAGTTCGTAAGTCAAGGATCCACTGTAACATTACCTGTTTGATCCTTAGTTCCTTTGTATGCAAAATCAGAGCGCCTATTTTGTAGGGTTGTTTTAAGTATTAAATATAATAACAGGAAGGAAAGATAATGTAAGTGACAGAACTATAGAAAAATGCAAGGGTGTTAATATTTTCACTAGGCAAGGCATGAAAAAATTAACTTAATTTGACCGTGGTAAATCTTTGCTCCTTTAATAAGGCAAAAAAGGGGGATGTCATTTGTCTTAGCCCGGTCTTAAAGGTAACTAACACAGCTGGGGTCAACTCTGTAACACCTGGGTTTGGAGTGGGCATTACGTAATTTAGAGACCACTGTTGACACTAAACTTAACATATAAAAATTACATAGATCCATATTGCTTCAACAACTATTGGTTTCTGCATATACCTATCAACTATCTAACCTCATCCTCCAAAATTAAGTTTTCACTCTGTTTTTCTTTTTTTTTTGGCAGAGAAAAAAACTGGAAACCTAAAACATTGAAAGTCATTAATTAAATCATTCACGCAAATTCCAAATATTTACATACCTACTGTACACCAAGGGCATTAGATCTAGAGCTAGAAAAAGCATTTTCTTCCTTCACAGAAATGTAACAGCAGACAAATAAATAGATTCACAGTAAGAGAGGGATGGTAAAGGAGGTATGAACAAAGTATAGATATGATAGGTGACATGTAAATTGGGATGGTGGTTAAAAAAGGACAAGAGCATTCTACGGAGAAGGAGTGGAACATGCAAAGTCATAGAGAAAGGAAACAAAAGTTCTGTTTGGTAGAAGCACAGGACACTTGCAAGCATGCATGCTTGTGCGTGCTTGTGTGTGTGTGTGTGTGTGTGTGTGCGTGTGTGTGTGTGTGTGTGTGTGTGTGTATTTGGGCAGCAGGGAGTCAGTGGCAGGGAACTAAATGCTCTTAAGTGGAAGTAGAAGAGGTTATTATTCCCAGCCATGAGTTGAGGAATACATGTGAGATTATCTTTCTCCAAACTATTTAGACTGATACATTTTCTAATTGTCAAATTTTTATTCTAAGTAGTTCCTTCTTTTGGATTTCAAAAACGTACCCTCTCCTTCAGGAGTCTTTTACACTCATGCACTGCGTAACACCATTCAGTCAATGGTGGCTCTATGAGATTGTATCTTCTAGTGACATCCTAGACATGTTAGTTTGTGTAAGTACACTCTTACAATATTTGCACAATGACAAAATTGCTTAGCACCATATTTTTCAGAACATATCCTCATGATTAAGCAACATGGGTATATTGTAATACAAGTACCCTTGGAAAAAGCCACAGTTTGAACAGTGAATAATCAGCTGGGAGCAAGGAGGATTCCAAGAAGAGGACACAGGAAAAGATCTGGATTATAGGAATATATGCAGATACCAATACTGTCCTTCACTAACTTTTCTAGTTCTTCACAGAACACAAGGACTGATGCTGAATTACAGAGTATATGTCACCTACAATGTAGTACAAGTGGTGGCTCATGTGCTATGGGTTCAGCAGGTTTCACTTGCTGATCTGTGGGCTAATCATTGCCCATGGATAACCTTCATGCACTCACATACACTCCTCCATCTCCAAACACTTGGAACCAACACTATACTAGTATGAAAATTTTATAGCTACTTAACTTGTGGCAGGGGTAGTCCATGGTCAAGGAGCAAAAGGGAAAAGAGATGCCTCAGACACAACTTGAATTCGTGAAATCCCTGGCTTCATTAACTACTATAGTACAACTTTAGTGCTAATTAACTTTAGATTTCTTGCTCTAGGCATATGCCTTACTTGGGCATATCCAGATCAGACTAGTAATTTGAGTTACACTAATATTCACCATGGATTGCCAAGTAATTTATAGAGCTGAAGCAATTGATAATGTTTATAATGGAAGCCAAATGATGAGTCATATCACTCTATGATCTACTTCAATTTTCCATCTCTTAAATAAAATTCAAGGCTAGCAATGCAACTCAGTGGTGCAGTACCTACCTAGCAAGTGTGGGGCCCTATTTTCAATTTCTGGTACCAACAAAGAAAAAAAAATGATCAGTCTATATTGCCTACTAATACTGTTAATGAGGCTGATACATAATGATAAAGAATTTTGAGGCCCATGATACATTATTCTGCTATCAACTCTTACACTTCTATGCATAAGACATAATTTCTCACTGCTGAAATGATTCCAGTGAGGTTACAGTGAGTAAAATTCACTGAGAAAGAAAATAATTATGTTGCTCGCAGTCTAACTTGCTAAAGGGGTGCAACCAAAGAAAAAGGACCTTCTCTACTCAAAGGACAGGTAAACCAGCTCTGCAAACAAAAAATCCTGGGAAAGTTGGAACAAATAGAAATATGCTCTTTTGTTTCTTATAGTTCCACTTTATATCCTGAGATGCTGATTCCCAAGAAAAAGTTATCAGTGGTTCCCAGGTTAGCCAGTGAAGGGGGACCACTGGGCAACAGAAAAGCATCACTCTAAAGTCAGGAACAAGACAAGGATGTCCACTCTCACCACTCCTATTCAATAGAGTTCTGGCAACATTAGCCAGAGCAATTAGACAAGAGAAAGAAAAGGAATAAGGATAGAAAAGGAAGAAGTTAAATTTTGCAGATGACATGATATCTACATAGAAGACCTCAAAAGCTCCACCAAAAGACTTGTAGGTTTAATAACCTAATTCAATAGTGTACCTGGATACACAGGTAACACTCAAAAATCAATAGCATTCCTATACACAAGAAACAAACTCACAGAGAAAGAAATTAGGGAAACCACACCCTTTACAATAGCATCTAAAAAAATGAAATACTTAAAAGTAAATCTAACAAAGAAGTAAAAGATCTATACATTGAAACGTATGGTAGTCTGAAAAAGGAGATCGACGAAGATATCAGAAAATGGAAAGATATCCCTTGCTCATGGACAGGAAGAACCAACATAGTGAAAACGGTCATACTCCCCAAACTGTTAAACAGATTCAATGCAATCCCAATCAAAATACCACTAGCATACCTCACAAAAGTAAAGAAAACATTACTAAAATTCATATAAAACCGTAAAAGACCTAGAATAACAATTCTCGGCAACAAAGGCAAGTCAGAGGGTATCACAATCCCTGACTTGAAACTATACTACAAAAGCTACTTGGATAAAATCAACATGCAATTGGCCAAAAAACCTACCTGAGGATCAGTGGGACAGAATAGAAGAGGTAAACACAATTCTAAACACACTAAGCCACTTTATCTTGAGCAAAAGAGCCAAACATGTTCACTGGAAGAAAGATAGTCTCTTTAATAAATGGTGCTGAAAAAACTGGCTTTCCACATGCCAAATACAAAAACTAAACCCATGGATACCACCATGCACTACAATAAAGTCCAAATGGATCAAAGATCTAAATATTAAAACAGGAACACTAAATTTATTAGAAGATAATATTAGGTAGAAATCTTGAAGACATAAGTGTAGGCCCAGACCACACGGGAAAGAGTACAAAGAATCAACAAATGGGATCTCATCGTATTGAAAAGGTTTTGCACAACTAAAGAAATCACCAACAGAGTAAAAAGACAACCCACAGAGTGGAAAAAATTATACCAGTTGTCTCAGACAAAGGATTTATATCTAGAACATATAAAGAACTGAAAAAAATCAGGTCCCTAAAATTAAAAATTGCAACCCGAAAATGGGCATCTGAGAAGAATACACACTTCTCAGATAAAATAATACAAATGGCAAACAAAAGACATGAAAAAATGATCAACATCACTGGTCTTTTGAGAAATGCAAATTAAAAAAACACTGAGATTCCATCTCACTCCAGAAAAAAAATGGCTAACATCAAAAAATCAACCAACAACAAATGCTGATGGGTCTGTGGGGAAAAAGGAAACCTTCTCCACTGTTGGTGGGAGTGTAGTCTGCTACAACTACTGTGGAAATCAGTGTAGAGATTTCTCAAAAACCTAGGATTAGAGGTTCCACTCCATCCAGCTATTCCCCTTCTGGGTATCTTCCCAGGAATATTAAAAACATCATACTACAGTGATATATGTGCACCCATGTTTACAGCAGCACAATTTGTAATAGTTAAATCCTGAAAACAACCCGAACACCCATCAGCAGAGGTATGGATAATAGTTTCTTTATATATATAAGGGAATATTATTCAGTCACAAAGAAGGATAAACTTGAGACTTTTATAGGTAAATGGATGCAATGCAACACCATACTCATAGGTGAAATAAATCACACCCACATGTGTAAACATCATGTTGTCTCACTACTGAGAAACTGAATAATAAGATTGAAAATGTACAATAGATATTGGCAATGGGGAGGGACCTGTCCAAAAGAAAAACAAAACTGATGAGAGAATGAGGAAAAGAAGAAAAGGGAAAAAATAATGTGCATATATATATGTATATATATAATAGTTTAGATAATTACACAGTTAATATCTCTTAGTTCTTTGAAAAGAAAGGTTTGTGCTAATGTTGTTTGGACAATATTTCATGCCTATATCTTGTACTCTGAACAACTATTATACACAATGTATTAATTATTGTTACTCTTCTACTAGCCTGTTTAGCAACTCTGCTGTATTGTTATTTTTTATTTCTTTCTTTAACATAAAAAAGTCAAAAACTAACATAGTCTTTCAGCCCCAATGTCAATGTAATGACCATATTAATAAAGAACTCTTAGAGTTAGTACCATGTTACTCCTATAATTCCAAGATAGGTGCAACAGAATTTGGGGATCATTGCCTTATAAAAGAACACCACTTAAGAAGCTCAGAAAATTGCAGAAATCAAAATGAAATGGAGAAGAATGTGGTTCTTTTCCTTAGGTATCTACAATAGAAAAAAACTGGTAAGCCTACTCATAGGAGTAGAGATTTTAGAGTGCCCTATTGTTCATAAGCAAATTCCCTTTATAGTTAAAACTTTATTTCTAGGCAGGTAACTGTATTAAGGGTTCTGTACAAAGGTATTCAAAGTAAAGCACCATCTCTTTTTCTTTTACCCATTCACGGGCACTGATATTTGCAATGACCAAAGATGAAGCTGCCACTTCTTTCCCTGAAAAAATTTTCTAAATTATAGCTGCTGTCATATTTTTGCAACTTTTCTTCCAAATTTCCTGCATGTGGAAAGTTTTCATTTTCCACTCACTGTTACACTCAAATGGTGCTAGGGTTTGAACCCAGGGCCTTGTGTATAATGAACAAGCACTGCACTACTAAGCTACATAGCTCTCTGATCATGTTTTAGTATCCAAATCTTATCTATCTTTCCCATACAACTGAAATGCCACCTTTGAGTAGAATTGCTGTTCTGACAAAATAGGTAAGTTCAATAAGATTTCCAACTTTAGCTGTGTATCAAAATCACTCGAGTAAATTTTTGAAATACAAATTCCTGCGACTCCACTCTAGATTAAATTAATCATAATTTCCAGGAATAAGAACTGGTATAATGATTATTATTATATGATATTATTACTATCATTATTATGGTGCAGGAGATGGAATCTAAGGCTTTTTACGTACTAGGCAAGTGCTGTACAACTGAGCTATACACTAGCCCCAGTAAAATTTATCTCCTAGGAGATTTTGAAGCAAATTCATGGCTGAGAACCAGCACATTCAGTTTGTGTGTGTGTGTGTGTGTGTGTGTGTGTGCGTGCATGTGTGTATGTTTTGTTTTATTTCTTTTAACATATCACAAAGTAAATGGAAAGACTTACTGTCAGTCTCCTCAGGAAGACTGAGGCATAAATAATGACTCAAAACAAGAACAAGTAAAAGCTGGTCTATCTACTTATAGCTCAGTACAAAATCTTTTATTTATCAAGGCCAGCACATATTAAGCACCCTATTTGTATGGAGAAAATCTCTCCTCATCTTTGCTTGTACCAACAGAAAAGTGCCTATTCCAGTTCTCTGGAGATGGCATGCCTTCTAGTTAGAGTAAGGAGCAGGAATGAAATGGGGAAACCTAGCCCTTTGGTAGTGTTTCAAACCTTTCCTCTGCAGAACTCATCACATTTGCACAGCCAAGAAACACAGATTAGAAAAAGATGATATATGTGTAAGCATGCATACATTTAACACCAGAGTATATACGTTATCACTCTGCCAAATAAATGCGATCACTAAAAGCTATAGGAAGGTAAACTTTAACTGAATCTAATCTCTTTTTTTATTTTAAGAAACAAAACAAAACAGGATAGAAATGATACAGAATTTCAAAAAAAAAAGTAGTAGAAAATTAATAATAGTTAATATATTGCATACTGTTATCTCAGAAGTAGTTGTTCATATTATAAGATTTAGGCATGGAAAAAAATGATCAAACAGTCAAACAATGAAAGCACAAACCTGATTTAAATCACAAACTTGGAAATGTATCCTTCAAACAAATGAGATCAAGTAAATGAGTTAAGATTAGTAGTCTAAATGCAATCTTTCTTAATAGCTGAGTAGTACTCCATTGTATCAAATACCACATCTTTTTTATCCATTCTTTGATTGATGGGCACTTGGGTTGTTTCCAAGATCTGGCTATTACAAATTGGGTTGCTATAAACATGGGTGCACAGATATCACTGTGGTATGATGTTTTCAATTCTTCTGGGAAAATGCTCAGAAGTGGGATAGCTGGGTTGAATGGGATCTCTAATCCTAGGTTCTTGAGGAATCTCCACACTGACTTCCACAGTGGTTGCACCAGTCTACACTCCCACCAACAGTGGAGAAGAGTCCCTTTTTCCCCACAGCCCCTCCAGCATTTGTTGTTGCTTGATTTTTTAATTTTGGCCATTCTTTCTGGAGTGAGATGGAATCTCAGCGTTGTTTTAATTTGCATTTCCCGAATGACCATTGATGTTGAACATTTTTTCATATATTTATTTGCCATTTGTATTTCTTTCTCTGAGAAGTGTGTATTCATCTCAGATGCCCATTTTTGGATTGGGTCCTTGAATTTTAGGGGCCTGATTTCTTTTAATTCTT